>PVJD01005793.1:0-109050 GCA_004026545.1 Mormoops blainvillei
TTTTTCACCAGCCTCTCTTCTCTCTCTTTTTCTCTCTTCCAGAAGCTCATAAAAGAGCAATTGCACATGATGCCTGGCAGCAGCATGCATTGGTGGGAGTGGTGGACAGGATGAGGGATTTGCAGTCAGAACTGTGTGTGTAGTTAGGCTCTGTGGTTGTGCATTCTCATCAGCATTTTGACATGGGAGACTCTTATTATATAGGCGTATCTGGACAATTTATTTTGTAAGTTGAAAAGTTCTTAGTTTGTCTCTAAAAGATTCAAGGACCAGTGAATTTTTCTCTGTAGTTCTTATGCTCATATTTAAATCTGAGACTCATATTCAATCTCTTAAGGTTCAAATATTCTGACACAAGTAATCCAAAGTCACAAGAATTCCCACCTATTTCCCCACAGCTCAGAAACTTCTGAGGAAATTCGTCTTTACTGATTTGGAAAGGACCAAGAGACATGATTAGCAGTGGTAATATCATTATGTCAATTAGCCAAGAGTCATTCCTCGAGTTTCCAAGAAGGCAATTTTTCCTGGACCTTAGGGAGGCCCCATGGAGTGAGGTTAGAATCAGAAGCTGTGTGTTTGAATTTCAGATCATGGAATTTGTTAGTTAAGTCAACTTGGGCAGGTATTTACACATTTTGAGTCTCAATTTACTTAAAAGCCATAGAATAATTTATAAAAGCTTAACTGGGCTGTTGAGAGGTGTCCTTATTCTTAGTACAAGGTAGCATTCATGCAGCACATATTGTGTGCAAAAAAATCACTCTAATGCTTCACAGAGGAGCTCACGGAACCCTCCCGGCAGCCCTCTGCACAGGCAGCGCCGCCCCGAAGCGGGAGCCGAAGGGCAGGAGGCGAATGTCTTGTTCGAGATCAAGCAGTTAGTTAAGTGGCGAATCCAGGATCCAAACCCAGTAAGTCTGGCTCCGGGCTGTTACCATCACTAGAAAATACTTACTAAGTATTTGTTAATGTTCTAGATTCTCTATTAAGGACTTTATAAATAAAATCTAATTTGTTCCTCATAAGAACTCTGTGATATATGTTCTATCACTGACACTGCTGTGCGGAGGAGGACATAGGTTCTGAATCTGCCCTCAAGGAACTTGCCCAACGTCCTGCAGTTCATGGGCAGAAAATATTCCCTTTGCTTATAATATTCTTCTACTTCGCACTCACTCCTTTGCTTGACTAAATTGCCATTGTTCTTCAAGTCTCATTCTCTTTGTTGTTTCTTCTAGTAGTCTTCCCTGAAACTCTATATGTACTAAGCAAAAAGGACAGAGAGTGCTCCAAAAAAAAGTTATCTGGTTTCCAAATGGCTGGAAGTAGGAAGGAAGCAGTCTGAGAAAGCTTCTTCATTGCAAACATGCGATTTCATATGGAAAATGAAGGATATCTCAGATGGTAGAAGCAAGAGTGTAGAAGTGGAACCAAGAGATGCAATGAGCACTGAAACAAGGGAACCACACTCCCTGGGAGCAGAGTCACATTCTCATCAGGGGTCGTTCCTTTTCCCCAAAGGGGAGAAATCTGTGATAGGTATCTGATAACATAAAACAGCTGGATATCAGAATTGCTATGGAGAAGTGACGGTTGTGTTGTTCTGTTTCTTCCCTTTTTGAATGAGAGTCTCTGTCATGGTGATTTTTGTTTCTGTTCCTCCATTGCATGGTATGTGTGGAGAGCAGTTATCTTCTCTTAAGTTTGGAGGTCTCCAGATAAAGAAGAAGTACCCTCAAGATGCCACACCCCAGAATTTCAGCCATTGCAGGATTTCATCCACACCTGCACAAGATTCAAGTTATAAGATATTCAATCTTGAGACTGATATCATTCTGAATCAGATTTTGGAATATTCATTGGGGAGTTCAGTGTATTTTTCCTTGGGAGGAATAGAAATAATTGTACCTAGAGAGCATATCGTGGTAGACTTAAACAAATGCCACCATATTTAGTAGTTCTCCTCGTTAACAGGTGGAATCTATTTCTCTACCCCTTGAATATGAGCTTACCTGTGTAAGAATTCAAAAACTCTCATATAATTATTTACATAAGTTTAATAAGAATGTGTTCCTCCTGTAAGAGGAAATTGGAAACATTGTTTATATTACCAACGCTTTGACTGGAATGTCATGTTTGAGAAAGACCAACATTGCCTTAGATAAGACCAGGCAACTTCAAGGAACAAAGACTGACTGACAAAGGCCTCAATGGGAAAATCAGTCTGATACCTTACTTACAGGGCTCCCAGCAGCCTTACCAGGCAGACTTGCACACTTAGCTTTCTCTGCTTTTGATATCCAGTTAATTAAAGAGGACAAAGAAATTAAAACACTGCAATTTCTAACCAGGAGATTACATATATTGGAAATGCACCTTCATAAAAACTCTTTACCACCAAGATGGAAAGAACTATATCAGACACTCTTGACCAATCCATGTACAACAAGAGAAGATCTGAAATGAAAAATTTATTAGGAAGTGAAACTGATGACATCAGTTAGGGACAGCTATCCCAGTATTCTGGACCAGGGCTGTATAATCTATACCTTCATTTTTCCTATGTTCCTTATTTTAGTTCCTTCCTATCTCATAAATAACATAACAGGCCAAGTACTCACTATAGTATTTATCATTTTCTTTTATTCCATTTACTTTCTGCCTGGAAAGAAAACTCAGTATTGGATCTCATCCTTAAGCCCACTTCAAAGTTCAGAATGTGTAACCGGTTTTATACAGGGTCAAGGGTGTTCAATGCCTGACGGTGCCAACCCCAGTAAAGATGCCAGATTTGGAACAAAACTTTTTCTTTGGGCAGGCATTTCAATGAATAAGTACATAATTAGAAACTTATCAAAAACTCTTAGGAGAAATTGCTGAAACTACAGCCAGAGAAATAGCCAACCAAGAAAAAAACTTCAGATTCCCTTGTGTGAATTGTATTAGACAACAGAAGTGCTGTAACATAGCAACAGAACAACGAGCTTTGTGCATGACAATGAATTCATCTTGCTGTGGATATATAAACACCCGTCATGAAGTATAAACTTATTTAGACAGCATCAGAAAAGAAGTTCTTGCCTTGGCTCCAACTAGTCTTTACCAAAGAACCAGGATTTAATGTATTTAACAACCTTTTTAGTTGGTTGCCAGCAGGGATAAATTCATTATTTTAAAAAATATTATAAGTTGGTTTAATAATTCTACTTTACTTTTAAAATAGTATTTCATATAATATATTAAATGTTATAACATATATTATTATGTAGTATTATAACATAATATTATTACAATATTTAGGTGTTGCACCTATTGCATCTCCCAATGATGTAAATCCATGAACCGAACTCCAGCTAACATTATGCTTGTTCAACAGATTGAACTAGCCACTTGCACCTTTCCAGAAGATGCTACTCTTCAAAAAAATTAAATATCCTTGTTGGTGGTTGACCGATGCCATTCTCTTTCTCTTGCTCATCCTCTTGTTGCTCATAATTGGCCTAAACTCTCTCATCACCTGATGTAACCCTTGGGCTTCTCTCCTCTGTGGACATGACCTCCTAGGAATAGGCTTCCTAGTAACAAGGGACAATTCCCTGAACATATAAAGGTCATTTAGGCATAACTTAAAATAATGCAGACGTTCATCAGTGATGCTTTCAACAAAAGACCTTGATAAGAAGGGGCAAAAATTCTCTAAATTACATTACAGCAGACCGAGGGTGGGAGGCAGAGACCAGAGGAGTTGATCAGTTAGCTGCTGTGGGCCAAAACCAACAAAACACTGCAGGCTTTCCTGAGTACATACGGAAACTTTGAATCAAATTCCAGGTAGCTATTTCAGCCATTATCTAGAAAGAATAGCCAACTACCAGATGCCACCACTTCCTGCTTACACACGAGCTTTCTAAACTGTTGCCCAAAGTCAATCCAGCAGCAGGAAGTAATTCTTCTTTGTTGGCTATTTACCTATGCTAGAACATTCCCCACTTCACTGTCTTCTAATCCCCTTATACATCCCCAATGTAAATTTTTACACAACCAATTACATTTGTTTCCCTAAACTCATTGTATAAAAGAGCCCCACTAACTCCAGGATAGCAGACGAGTTTGTCTCCTCCATCTGGTCCTGCTGCTGGCGGTTCAGGCTGCATGCCGCAGAACCCGACCCTTTCTGTGGATGCCTTATGGCTCAACAAGCTCTTCCTTTTAGGACAATTTTTAGTCCAGAGGGTTTTTGTTTAATAGATACAAATATATAATAGGAATCCATGGCTAAATAATCTAAAATACTTCTCTCAACTAGAATAAAATTAAGATTCTAAGTACTAAGGAACCATTGGTCATAGTTTTTTTTTTTAACTAAAAAAATCTTTCTTAATTGTCATAAAATAGTGGAGCATCATATCAATGGCACTTTATATTAGATAAAATACAGCATTTTGGACTCAGAATTGTAAACTCCTCAATATCCTCTAGTCTGGGACCAGCAGAGCTTCAGCAGAGAGTCATGGCACCTTGGCTGTGTTATTTTAGGGTCCCCGCCAACATAAACACTCAAATGTCTTCCTATGGTTTGCTAAAATTCTCACTCACTAAATTTCTTTTCTTTATTGAAGAAAGTTCCTAGAGATGCTTATATAAAAGTCAAAATTGTTATTTCAGAGCTCTAGTGTATTCAGGTATTAATGCCCTTTATCTTCTTAGCATAGATTAAATAAGTTAATTACTTGGTGAGATGTGATATGTAATTTCTGACCCTTAAATACTATTGGCTGAGATGTCAGGCTCAAAGTAGGTCAGCTTGCTAAGGCGAAGGAATAGGGGGAGGAGGGAGGGTCCCGGCAAAAGGACAAAGGACAGCTGAGCCAACTTTTGCTTACGGTCCATTTGGCCTCCAGGATGATTGTTCTTACTTTCCTGCAAGGTGGCAGGAAGATCTGTAGAATTTCATTGGATATTCAAACCTAGATGACTCCATCCTGGACCGAGGGCCTGATGTAGAGCCAAACGTGCAGAGAGTAGGTCTTCCTCCTCTGCCTCATGGTCAAATAGGTAAAGCTAACTGAAATGAGCATTACAATGGTCTTACTATCTGTTTTTAATTTTATAAAGCTTCCTGTATTAGAATAACATAACAAAAGAATCTATTTCTACATTTTCTTACTTAGTTTTCATCATAAGCTTATAAAGTTTATCCTTCCCCCTATGTTAACGATGAAAAAACTAAAGCTAAAGTAAGTTAAATAATTTACTTAAGGATATGTAACTAGTATGTGGTATAACTAAGTCTTGCTCTCAGAACCTGTGATTTAGAATTCTAGACTTTTATAGCATAAGATCAGGCCTTTTTTTGGAGTTTTCAAGCTATGGAGATAAAATAAAATTGTAGGAGACGTAATATGGATAATTACGTACATGCATTTTTGGGAAGTGGTGCCATATTTCCTGACACTGGAATCCTCCAGGCCCTCGATGAGCTGTCCTTCCTCCTCTGAGCCTAAATGTGGCAGGCCTACCTGGGCAACATGTCATCCTACCACTGTAACCACAATAGAAAAGTATTTGGCCTCCTTAGAGTCTTAGGCCAGGTTTCTAAACTGGAGCAAAAGAGGTAGGGCTCTGTACAGCTGGATGAATCTGAGTCTGAGATGTTCTAAATCCAGGTAACTAAAATCTGGAGGGCCTGTCAGGGAAAATCACGATGACTAGCTCTTCTGCCATTAGGAAGCAAAATAAACTGTAGGAAGGAAAACCTACAGTTTATTATGCCTTCTAGCTCCAATTTGTTTTCAAGAAAAAGAAATGTACTTTAAAATGTCAAAGGTAGAAACAAATCAACTGAATTCCACACTAATTAGCTCATCATTTGATTATTCTATCAGTAGTTTTCCCTGGAGAACTTCTTATAAACCAAGCATAGTGACGATAAAAATGATACACCCACCTCCCTGGTGCATTTTCATCTAGGTCAAATCCTGATCCAGTCTTTTGAATTTTATCCAAGAGATTTCAAGAGGAGGTAAGGACACCACACCTAGGATTAAGAGAGCCATTTCCCCTAGATATAGGACAAAATTGGCTTAGCCTCCCTGCCTCCTTTACCTTGTGCCTTATCCTGGTTCTGTAGAGGGAGTCAGGGCCGACACCAAGGACGAAGTGAAATGTTATCTGCCCTGCTGCAGGTGTTGAGACGCTATCTGCCCTGACTAATGCTGTAAATGTTTCTCTCCCACTTCTGTAAGCTCCTTTGTGCCAAATCTATACTACGACTCCCAATACCCTCCCCCGCTTAGCCCAGCATAAAAGGAATGCGGGGCTATTGTTCTGGGCTCAGAATTTGGAGTTTGTCTCCTCTGGGCCCGTGCACGTAAATAAAGATCGTGCTCCCAACCCCTCAGTGTCTGGTTGTTTCATTTTTCTGTAACAGTTCTGCAATGCCTTAAAGCCTTGAACCAAATGGATATGCAGTACCATGAAGAAAACACCGCATTGACCCCTTGCTCTTCCACCTGCATGCTTCATCTCTTATAGCACAGTGGTCTCATGGTGAATCTTCGAGGACGCCTTTTGCCCTTGACTCATGTCGACATTCCTCCTTTGAGATGAAGTACAGAGGGACATATGGAACAGATGTTAGAGATTCATGTGAGTGGCCAACACTTGACCCATGAGAATTATGATAAATTCCATAAGAAAAACTAATTTGAAAGAGTTTTTAGACAATATTGTCTTATATGTGCTAATGTTTTAAGCTAAAAAAAAAAAAAGGTAAGGAAAAAGTTAAAGTAAAGAGGACGATATACTGCAGTCTTGAAATATGAATCTTAAGGAAGGATATATCCTGGATTCAAATCTTAGTACTGTACCTATCAGCTTTGTGACTTTGGGCTAGTAAATTGACTTTTCCAAACCCCAATTTTTCATCTCTAAAATTGAATATTATAGCAGAACTTACTCATAGGGTTCTCATGAAGTTTAAATGGAAGATTTCATATAAGGCATGCAGCACAATTGTTGATACATAGTATCAAATAAACTGTTATGATGATACTCAAGATAACTTCAAAGTTTTCCTAAGATTTGGTGCAATTGCAGAAATAATTGAAATAGGATATTAGAAAGAAACAGATTTGTTAGAAGAGGGCTAAAGATTTATACCTCTGTGGGACTCTCAGGCCCTGAAAGCAGGCTTTACAAAGCCTGGTGGACAGTATAAGAGGGGAAACAGGGACACAGAAGTAGCCCAAGATGAGCGTAAAGATTTTGAAAGACTTATCAAGTCCTTTTATGAATTCATAGTGTTTTGATTTATATGAATTATATTTCAAGATACTGGGATGGGGGAAGGAGCTATCAGTGTTATTAATCTACATGAAATCAGTTCCCAAAGAGTGAAGATAAAGAAATATATTTATAGGGATCCCCAAAGGGAAGAATGTGTATCTCCTAAATGATAAGTTGTGAAACTTAACAAGACTGGTGAGAGTTCTTGCCACTATTTCATAAATAACTATTCTTTCTGGGTTGTTTTAGCCTTAAGCAGTGAGGACAGAAGCAAGGAAGGAGGTAGGGAAGGTGGCTTGCGCGATAGATTTCTTCAAACATTTGAAGAGTTGTCACATGGGAAATAAATTATATTTATATTGCTCAGCCCAGTGGTTGCCAAAAGGGCCTAAAGGTTAGAGGCAGATAAATTTGGATTCAATATAAAAAAGATCTGTCTAAAATTCTAATGAGAGACTAGATTCCCCTGGGGAATAGTGAGTTCCCTGGTACTGGACATGAGCGTGCTGGGCATTGTAAAGGAAATTCAGTTAATTTTGTCTTACTCCTAAACTGGATATTCTGAGATTCCAAGACCAGATGACCTCAAAAGGCCTTTTGCAGCCATGAAATGTGAATACAACAATGTCAAGATGCCTGCCTTCAACATGGTCTTAAAATGACCCAATGGTCACTGAGAAACCATTTCTGCTTAATCTTGCATGAAACTAGACATTAAAAAAAAAATAACTTAAAAGGCCAATTAACATGCAAATGGATGATAATTCCCTATATTCTAGACTAGCTTCAAATTTCAAATTAATTTAAAATTTAATTTAAAACTAGTTCTTTTCGTGATCATCTGTAATCTTTACAGGCTCACCTGCTCTCATTAAAATAAAAGATAAATACTAAAATTTTTACATTTACATGGTATTACATACCATGGCCTATTTATCTCATAAGTGATGTAATTTAACAATTCTGCATCCTTAGCCGATCAAAAAATACAAGCTAATGGCAGTTATCAAATCATTTAAATGTGAGTCACATGGGTTAAATTTTGACACAGTCCATATCACCATCTTTAAGCAATCTGGGATATATTTTTAAATGTATTTCTAAGGGCACAAAATGGAGAATTAACACAGTAGTATCAACATAAGATCACATTTAAGCAGGGTAAATATTCTCACAATCAAGGAAATCTAAAGGAAGGTTTCTTTTTAACTATAGTATATGTTCTAAGAAGATGAAGGGTGACACTTGAAATGTGGTGTAGGCTGAAAAGCTGTTATGAGACTTCCAGCTGTGATGACAAATGACGTTTATAAATCTTAACAACTCCTAACTGCTATACCCCTTTCTTTGGGCACACTGTCAAAATAATAAATTCAACAGAAAAATCCCCTAGAGTGAGTAAGTAACTTTTTTAACTCTCTCCCTTCAAATGTTCATAATTTGAGATTTTACTTTTTCATTTATGTACCTTTCATGTGTTCAGCATTTTCCTTATCCTCAAAAAACCATGGAAGCATCCATTCCTGTTGCTGTCTTTTGCTGTCTTTATTTTCCAAATAGGTTATAAAGAAATTGTATAATGCAAGAGCTGGTATTAGAACTAGAATCAAGGTCTTTTACTACTGAATCCAACATGTCATCTAGTACACTATGTTTTTCTGCCACCTTCGTGCTGACAATTTTATTATTAAAACCCATTTTGAGTCAATCCAGACTTGCAAATTATCATTGCCTCTCATCCCAGAGATAAGAAAGAAATTATGCCCCTTCTTCATAAATTTACTTAGCAGAAGATAGCATGGTAAAGAAATTAGAACATTTATTATGAAAACCTTCCCTCAGCCCTTTCAATTTTTATATTTCCATTATTTTTCAGTTTAAGGATCTATTTACACAGTAGTTATTTTCAACTATCTCCTTTATTATTGTCAAAAATATATTTCCCCATGAATCAAGATAATAGCTTTGCAAACAGTAAATGTCTCTCATGGATTTACAGAGAAAATGTTTCCAAAAGCACTTCTGTCCAGAGAAGAGATTCAAGCCACCGGCACCATCTTAATGGTCACTTATGCAATACCCTACTTGGGAAGAAGGAAATAAAGTAACTAAGGATGGAAAATATTATCTTTTCTCCCCCACCACTTCACAGTCTGATTTCCTGCTTCATTTCCAATGCTACTGCATTAACTCAGACCCTTATCATCTTGCGCCTGGATAGTCTCCTAACTGATTTTCCTGGCTCCAATATGATTTCTCTGCTTCAGTAGCCTCATATGTGAGGTGAAGAATAATAATAACTCCTCTTTCTGGATTGCAGTGGGAAAGAAATGAGTGAATACATAGAAAGTGTTTAAATAGTATTTGCCATGCAGTAAGCACTAAATAAATGTTAATCCCTTGTAAAGTTGTATTCTCTATACTGTCAAAACTGATCATTTTACAATGAAAATTTGGATATATCCAGAATCCATCACTTCTGCTCTCTTCCATTGTTACCTTTCTGGTCCGAGCCACCACCGTTGTTTGCCTGGAAGACTGCAATAGCTTCTTTATTGGTCTTTCTGCTTCTGCTCTTGACCCTGCAGTCTGTGCTTACCTGGTTCTTTTGAATTTTAAATTGGATCATGATGCTCCTCTGCTCTTTCTCACTCTCTCTCTCTCTCTCTGGCTGCTCATTTCACTACAAATATAAGGCCAAGTCCATAAGGCCATGCATAGTTCATGACCCCCTTTCCACTACTTTCCCGACCTCATCTCCATCTTCACACCCCCTGATTTCCTTGACTCCAGCCCCTTCAGTTTCTTCAAGGTTCTTCACACAAGGCAGGGCTGCTCCCACCTTAGGGCCCTTGGAACAAAGAATCCTTCTGCCTGTCACATCTTCTCCTTTCTCCCCTACAACCTGTGTCATTTAGTCCTTTAGTTCCTTCAAACCTTTGAGTGCACTATTTCAAACTGCAAATCGTCCTGCACCCTAGTACCTCTTATCCCCCTTAGCCAGAACTATATTTTTCTATAGCACATCTGGCCTATTGATATACTATAAAATTTACTAATGGATAATATATATTGTTTCCTGCAAGTAGAAAGTAAAGTCCAGAGGGGCAGAGATTTTTTTTAATGTTTATTCACATTTCCCTAATGCCTGGAAGAGTGACTGGCATCTAACATGTTCAAAACACATTTATCCTGTCAAACACTGGATGGATAACTGGGTAAACATGTTGCCACCATGCTGAATACTCCAATATTTCTTCACTGCTGGAGGTCAATCCAGACTCCTTATTCAATAAATAGAGGCTCTGAGTGTTGGGCCCCTTCCCATTCCTGCAGCCCTGGTCTCTGATGGGGGCCCCACACTCCCCCCACTCCAGTGGTACTGAACTATTTAAACTATTTGCAGTTTCTTAGCTCTGCAGCGGAACATTTTTTGCTGACCAAATGCCTGTGCTATCTTATCTACCTGGCAAATATCTCCTACCTTTCAGGATGTCACCTCAACTGCGAAGATTTTCTTGACTTTCCAGTTCGTGGTAGAATGTATTCCTCCCTCTTTTACACCCCCTAGTGTATCCTGAAGAGGGTTCTAGTTCAGCAGCCAAGTCACTGTATTGGTTTTATTTGTTTTTATGACATTCTTCCTTGACCACATTATAGGCCAAATGAAGACAGAGAACTTGTTCATATGCTCAGTATTTCTGCACAGAGAACATCATGTGGATCACAGACACTCAAACTATATTGTTGTATGTTCATAGGAATGACTAGAATATGTCCATTGGATTCTGCTTGTTTCGATACTGTCTAATAGTGGAAGGTGGGTTAGAAAGGAGAGTTCTTCTAGGTCAAAGATTCTGCCCATGTGGTTCAAACAAGCTCAGGGCTGGGGCTGACACTTTCAAGGAAGATAATAGAGGTGAGGCAGAGAGTATTGAACATGGAGAAAGAGCATGGGCTTAACCAGGAAGAGCATGCAGTGGCCTGAGATACAGTCTTCACAGCTGCTGATGGAGGCATGGCAGTCATGTGGGTCATATCTGAACTACCTGGATCTCTGGATGGTTTCTGAATTACCGGAACCCCAGGGAGTCTCTCTTCAAGTGTGGGGACCAGGGGAAGGGCAATTGCATATGAGAGAATTACTCCAAGAAGCTCCAATAATGGAAGCTAAATAACATGTTGAGGTAGGAACAGGTAAAGTCAGAGAGAGAAAAAAATTAAACTAAAATAAAATAAAGTAAAATAAAATAAAATAAAATAAAATAAAATAACAACTGCTGTGTTTTTTCTTTAACAAATTGCCCTTGCAATGTCCTGGTTGTCATTAGAACAAATTTCAACCCACATCCTCTCTATGCGGATGATCCTTGAGTACTAGCCCTATAAAGCTTTTTCTGTTGCTGCCCTTTTAGCATGGCTTTTAAGTATCTTCCCCTTTTCCCATTGATCATAAACCCTTTTCTCAGTTCAGGAATTTTGCTTGTTTTGTTATCTATTCTTTGGGCGAGGGTCACATAACATGCTGACTGAGGTTAATTACTTCATTAAGTTCCCTACTGTCCTGATGTACAATATTACTTTTATCGCCTTCTGTTCAAAGATGAGTTGAATTCATTATTAGGATTCTGTGCATATAGGTCAGTTAAACTTCAAATTATAGGCCAAGAGACAAGGAATAAGAAAAGCACTCAGTGCTACTGTTGCAAGTTCTTTCCAAAACATGGTCTGTACCTTCAGCTTATCACCTACCGTGGACACAGCTCTGTTTCCTCCACCCAAACCTTACCAGCAAAATACACATCTGCAACATAAATAGACCAGGAGAGTCCTCTGTCTTCTTCCCAGGGTCCTTGCTGCACACTTACATCCCTTCAATTAATTCATTCAGCGACAAGGGGGAAAGCACCCACTATGCATCAGATCCACTGCAAGGCTCGTGGCATACTACACTAAACAAGACTCTGCTCTCGGGATGTACTATATAATTAAGGAACAAAAAATAAATCAAAGGATTTTGTAAAGTATATTAAACAGAATAATAGTGATAACAAGAATAATTATAATTGCTGAAGTTTTTCAAATGTGTATTACATGCCAGCCACACATTTCTTTTCATGTATCAACTCAGATATTTAACTTATTCATGTATTAACTCAAATAACCCTATAAATACAGATACTATTATTATTCTCTATTTTTTAGGTGAGAAAAGTGAGGCACAGAGAGATCAATTGCTTCAACTAGCTGATGAAGGGCCAAGCCCAGACTGAAACCCAACCATAGGCCCTGAGGTATTAAAAGTGGACCCAGGCTGGGGAGGCAAAAACTAGATTCTTTCAGCTGGTCTAATAATTAAATCTACACAAGACAGATTAACAAGAGAAAATAACCAAACTTAATTACAATACACATGTACGTAGGGGAATCTTACCCAGATATTTTGCTAAACGTTGTTCTGGGTATGTCTGTAAGGGTGTTTCTAAATGAGATTAATGGTTCAATCAATAGTCAGGAAAAAGCAGACTGCCCTCCCTAATGTGGGTGGGCCTCATCCAACCTATCAAAGGTCTGAGTAGAACAAAAGACAGGGTAAGGGAGAATTTGCTCCCTGCCTAATTGCTTCCCAGCTGGGACAGTAGTCTTCTGCTCTTGGATTGGAACTACATCACTGTCTCTCCTGGGTCTCCAGCTTGCCTTGCAGATAGCAGATGGTGGGACTTTACAGACTCCATAATCATGTGAGCCAATTCCTCGTAATAAATGCTATTGGGTCTGTTCCTCCGAAGAACCCAGGCTAACACAATCTTATTCTGTTCACCTTTTCCCTGCATAATGAACTTGAAACAATTAATGCAAACTCGGACTATGAAGTACTGTGAAGGAATTAAGGCAGCATTGGAGAGCAGAGATTGAAATCAGGCTGTAGGGAATGTGTGTGCGTGCGTGTGTGTTTGGGCCGCTTTAGGCAGGATGCCCAGGGTAGGCCTCTCTGAAGAGGTGAAATCTGAAATGCAAGCCGTGAGGCAATCTAAGAGAAGGACATTTCAGGCAGAGGAAATGGCAAATGCAAAGACCCTAGAATGGGAATGTCTTTACATGTTTGAGGAACAAAAAAATGCCAGCATGGCAGGGGCACAATAAGCAATAGGCAGAACGACAGGAGATGAAGTCAGAAAATAACCATGGGCCGGATCACGTAGGGTCTCATGACACTTGGTGAGGACTTTGGGTTTCCTTCAGCATTTGACAGGAATTCATTGGAGAAGGGAAGTAATATGAGAATATAATTTATCTTTTCACAAGATCACTTTGACTATTGAATGTGCAAGAGGTGGCAAAGGTGGATTTTTCAAGAAAAATAGGAGGTAACCACACAGTCCAGATGAGAAATGATGGTGGGTTGGCCTAGGGCTATTGAGATGTTGTGATGTAATGAGATTTTTGAAAGTAAAGCTGATGAGGTTTGCTAATGGTTTGGATGATGAGATGAGAGAGAGAAAAGCTGACTTCTGGAAAGAGGCAAATATACCATGAAGCTAAAGATGCTCAAGGTTCATGGCCACTCACGTAAAAGGACACTTTCAAAGCATTTGAGAGAGACTTTAGAAATTTCACACTTGTGATGTTATAGTCTTTTCCTTAAAAAGGACCCCTAAGAACAGGTTCCAGAAAGCCTAAATCCCCCTTAGTTCCAGGTTCTTACTCTAAGTAATCAAGCCAAAAGAATAACACTAATGAATAAAAAAAGTCACTTAAATTATGTGTTAAGGTGCACAGTTTCTAGAGGTACACTGACTAAATATAACTGGCACATCGATCAAGAACATCTCATGGGATGCAATTACAAAGCAACTTTATTTTTTATCCTCTAGTCCTTATTTTGGTGTTATTGCTGTTGCTTTTTACCTTGATTCTGGGTAAAAACTCAGAAAATGCTTTTTTTATATACCTTTAAATATTTTGAAATCTGATTACTTAAAGTTTCAAAGTCTCAATTCAAAATCAGGATGTCTGATCCTCCTTCTAAAGAGAGACTTCTCACTTTCTCTCCAGCCAGGTCCTGTGGTTGGCGCTCTCTCTCTCTCTCTCTCTCTCTGTCTCTGTCTCTCTCTCTCTCTGTCTCTCTCTCTCTCTCTCTCTCTCTCTCTCTCTCTCTCTCTGTAGTTAGCCAGCTGCTGCAACTGATGCGTCTGAAGTTGAAGACAAGGGTGTGGACAATGAGAGGATGAAAAGGAAGGGAAGCAGGAAAGTTCCCATTTGACTGGCACTGTCATAAATTGGCTTAGAACTTTCAGAGTGTGGAAGATGATTACAGTTGGCTTTTCCTTAGATGGGCACATTTACTTATTGTTCATGAACCTTCCATCACTGGGTGGTCTTTCCCCAGTTTTGTTGACTCTTTTAGGTGCATCTGTATTCCACCTTGTTGCCTACATCCTAGGAGCTTGACTGTATCTTCAGCTTCTCTTTGTTTAGGCCTGTTTGTCTGTTCAGGGAGAGGTGGGGATCTTCTGGAATTAAAACAACTCCAGTCCAGCAACCCCACTGTGTGCAGAGTACATTTTGTACAGCCCCCATCTAGAAAGGGGACACATGCAGGCATCCTTTCACATCAACCCCAGGGATGCAGGCCAGTCCCAGGACATCGATCCATCAACTTACGCAGCAGCAGCTAGACTTTCACACTTTATATCTTCAGACGGGATTGCCACACAGTGACTATGCACCTCTCAAACTGTAGGCAACTCACAATGATCTCAGTAAACTCTCAATGACCTCCTTAGAAGGATTTGAGCACACAAATGGCTTTCCCCAAAATGTCCTCTTCTTCCCCAAATCCTCCTTTCTCCTGTTATAAGTCAACTAATTCTTAGCCACCTATATTTTTCAAATTCAAATTGGTGTTATCACCCATAACTCAGATATCTAATGTTTTAATACCCTGTTATGTAATGTTATGTAACCATTGTTCAGCCCACTCCAACATCAATGAGCAGATAAGGATAAGAAGGAGTGTATTTATCTTATTTGGACATTACAAATTCAAAGCTTATATTGACATCTTAACTAAATACTCAAATATATCTTATTTACATTCATCCCTCTTCTATACTCATGAGCTTAATATATTGCTGTAATTTACAGTCCATTAACATTTCAAACCAGGTACGTCCATGTCAATCAGGCAGCGTCACCAGCCCTCTACACTGGCAATTGGCTCATTCAGTGACACGCTAAGAAAGCAAGCTTCTGTTTCACAGAGACTTTCTGAGTTTGCCCTGGAATATTTCAATGTTACTTCGTTTCTCACTGGTCAATATACAAGTTAGGACAGTGAATAAGAGAAAATTTACATTCTTAGTTATCATCTAAACCACTAATTATGAAACTTCATTGAGCCTATGAACCTCCTGTAGAGTTTGTTTAAAATGCATACCCCCGGGCCCTGTTTCAGTAGGTCTCAGGTGATGCACTTACATGATTCTGATACAGGTGTTTGATCCTGGTTCTTGGATCATACTAGGGGAGATTTCTATTCACTCTCACATCTTCTCCTCTCCTAGTCAGGAATTACAAATGATAATTTATTTGGTTTGGAGCATAATCGCCCTATGACATTTTGACATTTTCTCCAGATCTAGGGGTGGCTTCTCATATTCTTATTGGCCCCTCCCTAGAGTCACACCACTAAGGTGACAATATAATGAAGCTTCCCCAGCCCTCTGCCTTGTATCTCACCTCTGGGTTCTCTTGTTCCGCTGAACTCCTCCTCTTATTTGATCTCATTTCTGCTTAGGAAGCAGGCTGCCGATTCTGGGACTACAACTATTAAGGCGAGGGTGTAGGGATTTCTTTTCATCTTTAACTGCCTTTGATTCCTATTGGTATATTTCTGAAGATATGAGTCATTGCCCAAAACTCCCTGTTTCCTTTTTATTTTCAAAGAGCATTTGGACTCCTGAGGTTGTCGTTATCTTGGCCAATTGTTGAGAGGATTTTACTCACTGGAAAGCTTAACCTGAGGTAGACAAAGGAGAGAGCTGAGTGGGGTCAAAGTTTCATAAAGTCTGGCTGATTTGATTTCTGGTGGCTATTGGCTTTCTGGTTATGTCAGAAAGGGAGAGGGAAGGAGAGAGAAAGAGGTTTCAACAAGGGTTCTTTTCATAACGGCATTAATCCCACCATGAGGGCCCACCCTCATGATCTCATCTACCCTTAATTAGCGTCCAAAAGACCCCACCTCCTAACAACATTACCCTGGGTAGCGTGTTAGGGCTTCAACGTAGGCATTGGAGGGGCACAGACATTCAAGCTATAACGCACAATCTTATCGCTGATGAAGCACCTGACGCTGTAACCTGCCTGTTTTACACATGGCATGCAGAGTTCACAGGGCGTGAAGAAAAGCCTGCACCAGGGAGTGTAAGAAGGGAATGTACTTTCAGCTTTCTTGTTTCCTGTTCCTAAATCTAAAACAACTGCACAGCTTCTCAGACTCTGGAGCTATGCCTGGTTCAGTGTGGGCCTTGCATGAATATTTCATAAGCAGTCAGACTGCTGGGCAGGAGGTGATGGCATCACTATCTAACTCAACTCCAGCTTATTCATGGGGTCAGGGCAGCCTCCAGCAGCGTAATAAAAGGCAAAATGTGAAGAAAAGGCAGATAACTGGGCTCTCAAATACCCCGTATAAATAATATGGCTATTCTGGCCAAGCCACACTCTCTTTAAACTCTGTAACTCCTAGTTTAAAAAGTCTCAAATTAAATTTAGGTTACATTTTCTTTTTTTAATTTTTAAAATTAAATGTCAAATATTTATAAGACAAAATTGATAACATGTATAATAAATAAAGAACAACAATAAAATGAGCCTCCGTGGTGTTTGTTCAGCTTGAGATATGGAATATTAACAGCACCTTTGACACCTCCTCTGTATCTTTTCTGACCCCATCCCTTCCCCATCCCCTCCATAAAGATAACTACTGTGTTTTTTCAGGTTAAGTTTGGAAAAATAAATGAGCATAAGAACATCATGCAAAGAAACAAATAGGCTTTTTTCATTTTCTCATTATATAAAGTTTTTTGGTGACAGATCAAAAATGAGATAGAAATGAAATACATAAAATTCCAAAAACTTCCAGTACAAAATTAGACTATAAGAAAGGCTATAACTGAATTTAACCAAAAGCAGCTCATCGTAGACGACATCAGCATTTTGCTGAAACCTTCCCAGAATAACAGTAATAGTAGCATGCCAATCACTAGTATATATGAATATATGTACATACATATTGCTTTTGAATATTCCCAACAATATTACAAATTATATTACCCTCACTTTACAGAAGATGTAAAGTAACACTTGCAAGGCCTCATGGTCAGTAGGTGAAAAAGCTGGGATCAGAACTCAAGACCACACAATGGCCCCAGCCACCACACCGTCCCCTTCTTCTCCTTCCCAGAGTGACTGCCAGCAAGTCATTGATGATGTTACCAACATGAGAGTGAGAACAACCTGAAACAGCCACCTAAAATTATAAGTAAAAACCTTTTAGAATTTCTAATTGTCACTTGTTATTAGAATATATGAAAGTAAAGATGGGTAATATTGTCAAGGTAATTGCAAAAGTAAGGTAAGAAGATGGAACTTAAGGACAAAGCATTTGAGCTTGTTTTTATTTTGCTGTTGTTACTGTTTCATTTTGGGTAATGGTGCTGAACCAGCAATTGTCCCCTGGGGAAACACATGAAATCCAGTAGACATACTATTTAGTCACAAGAAAGAAAGGCCAATTTAGGTTCTCCTGGCCATGGACACTTAGGCAGACTTAGAAATGCAAGGGGGTTATTGAAAAGGTGGGGGAGGAGGAGAATGCCCTTGAAAGATGTCTTAGTTTGTTGGGCTGCTATAGCAAAGATACCATAAGATGGCTGGCTTAGCATCAACGGAAATTTATTTCTCACAGTTATGAAGGCCGGGGCAAAAGCAAAGTATTCTCCCCATCCCCTACCTTTTTAATTAACCACCACAAAAGACAAAGAGGAAAGAAAAAGTAAGGCTGGACAAGAAAAGCCCTTCAACCACAAGGTTGACCAATTTCCTGTAAGAAAAAAGTGAGGAGGAAGCAGGATTGGACAGGGAGCGCCTCAGATGATAACGCAGGCCTGACAGATCTCTCCCGCCCCAGTAAGGTGGAAGTGGCAAGGCCCCAGGATCCCCACCCTGCTCACTGATTGGCTGGGAGCTGCCCATGAAGAGGATCCAATGCTTTGATAGATCCCGAGGGGGCTTCAGCAGGAGACTGCATTAAAATTTATTTTATCCATATTAATTTACACTGTAATCAGACATATATATTATTTTGGTTATTATGCGTAGCATCTTTTAATACAGGGTAGGGCAAAAGTAGATTTACAGTTGTCTGTATAGAAAAATAATACAATGAGTAATTAATCATACAAGAACAAAATGTGTTTTGTGTACAACTATAAATCTACTTTTGACCACACTCTGTATTTTTGTGCAAATCTCTTAGTGAACATATGTACACATTTCTGTTTTCTACATAGCTAGCAGTGGAATTATAGATCTGTGTGAGGAATTTCTTTGGGCTATACACACTCAGATGTTAGATTGCTGAGTTGGAAGATATTTTCACAGATAATTTTACTAAATTACTATAAACCATCACTCCCATTACCATGCATGAAAGTTGCATTTTCTCCATGTGTTTCCCAGCACTTACTGTTATCTAACTTTCTAATTCTTGACAGAATTATGGGAGAAAAGTCCTATTTTTTGTTATTTAATCAGCATTTTCTTAATAGTGAAGTGGAGCACTTATTTATATATTAGACATTTAGTTTCCTACTTTATGAATTGTCTCTTCATATCTCCTGCCACTTTCTTTAATTTTTTTCATTTGTTGATGATTTGCATAGTTTCTTATACATATTAGATATTAATCTCATGTTGGTATTGAAATACTCCCTTCTAATCTGTTACCCAGATTTTAATTGCATATGGGGTCTCTCGTTGTACAAAAATATTTAATTTTGCTATATTTAGTCACACTCACTGGCTTTTTTGGTTGTGTTTTAGGTTTTTTTTTTGGCCTTTAATATTCAAACTTCAAAATTCCCATTTAATAATGCTTAACCTACCATGAGATCAACATGAGTTTTGTAATTTTATCTCTTTATAATTCAAACTTGGAACAATTTTTGTAATGTTGTATGAGGAAACCAACTTTATTCCTTTTCATGTAGTTAGATAATTTTTCCTGATTTGTAGTATTATTCCTAATGCATAAAAAATATCCATATAAACATAAATCTATTTCTGGGTTTTATTCAACACTAGTTATAAAATACCACCGAAAGGATGGACCTCTGCTCTTTAACTTTTCTTAGATATTTGTAGACCTTTATTCACTTATATAAATTTTAGAATTAGTCAACTGTCTCACAAATAGGTCCTGCTAGTGCTGTGTTTAGAATTACATAAAAATTTTAGATTAATTTTGGACAAATTAATATATTTACAATAAAAATTTTCTAACCTTTGAACACGATCTTTCTCTACATTTTATTTCCTAAGGATTTTCTAAGGACATTTTGAAATAGTTATGTTAGACTTTTATACTACCTACTGTTATACTATAGAGAAATACACAAATGTAAATAAAGTATCTTATGAGAAAGAGACAACTGAAATTGGTGTATGTAAATTATAAGTGGGGATTGTGCTGTTTGTGGCTTAAAGAGTATAGAGGTGGTTAAAAATAACGTAGGCTAGAAAGTTATAGAATCAAGCAGACCAGGAGTTGAATTCCATATTCTTTGCTCAGTGGATGTAGGAATTTGAGCAAATTACATAATACATTGTGCCTTGATTTCCTAATCTCCCAAATAGAAACAATACCTATACATAAATGAGATGGTATGCAAACTGCCTGGCACATGGTAGATATTTGATAAATGTCAGCTTCCCTTCTCTTAAGTTTTTGCCTACAAATCAGCCTCACAAAAACACTAACATTCACTCTCCAGCGCTGCTGTTAAGGGTAGCCTCATCTTCAACTCTACCACCACCCCTACAGTCTTCTCTTACCCTAGGGTGAGAAAATAAAATTCATTTTGGTCTTAGGAGAAACCAGAGATGGATGCCTCCCTTTTCTTATCTTCCTATCTCATTCAATTACTAAGTCCTCAGGCCCTGAACACAAATGACCATGATTTTAACCAGTCATGTGTATATACAAACACAAAATCCCTTGTCTTCTGCACCCCAGAGAGAAGTGTCAGGGCATGCCATATGCTTAATCACACATGTAATTGCATTTGATAGTTCATGTACATTTAAGTAGCCTTGCTACTACCTTTTATTACATTGTTCTGTTTAATTCTTGCATGTATTTTTTCAGGTTATAATTATATTCATGTTAGCTAGGCTATTGTTGTCTCCTTCCTCCCCTGGGCTATAAGCTCATGAAAGCAAGGATTCTAACTGTTTAATTCACCATTATGTGCCTAGGACCTGCTCCTTGCCCAGAGTATGCATTCAATAAATGTGTTGAATGAATGAATGTTTTTCTGATTAATTGATTATGTAGGTCCAATTTATTGTCAACCAGATAAACCTTTAGGATTTTCTCCATTTTTGACTTTCTAAATTGACTTAGTTTTTTTCTGCTTATCCACATGATTAAATTGGATCCCTTTATTTTTCATGGTAGAGATTTTAAATGATGAAACTACTTGAGGAAACACTAGATATCACAGCTCCAATCAAAATGAATTCTTCTCTTTCATATCACTTTTTCATAAATGAAGTCCAACCATAAAAGCATAATTCTATACACAGAGTAAGTTATCAATATTCTTATTTAAAAAGTAATTATATTATTATTAAAATTTGGATACTAAAGTTGAGATGATTGCAAGGAAGTAACAGTAGAGTATAAGAGAAAAAACTTTGGACGTCTGGTAATTAACTGTATGCCAAGGAAACTGTTATGATTCTAAGAAATGTAGATGATATGAGATGCATGGGTCATGTTCTATCTTGTGAAACATTAATACAAATACTATAAAATTATCAACACATTTCCATAATATGCACACATACATGTATGTACACTCACACACTAAAAGCCCTCCACTGAAGTTCACATGGTTGTTGCATGTGTCTATAAAGGGACCAGATTTTTAGTGACTTTAAATGGTACAACTCGTATTTGAAAGCCTATGGAGACTTCCAGTCAAGATGGTGGCATAGGTAAACACAACTCACTTCCTTGCACAACCACATTAAAATTACAACTAAAATATAGAACAACTGTCACCCAGAAACATCAGAAATCAAGTTGAGTGGAAGTCTGACAACTACAGAATTAAAGAAACCACATCCATACAGACTGGTAGGAGGGGTGGAAACATGGAACGGGCTGGTCTCACATCCACACGTGGTAGATAAAAATTTGGGAGGGATATATCGGGAGCAAGGAGTCCCAGCCCCACACCAGATCCCCAGCCCAGGGTTCCAGTGCCAGGAAGATAAGTTCCCATAACTTCTGGCTGCAAAACCCAGTGGGGATTGAGTCAATAGAAGAAACTTATGGAGTCCCAGGTAGTTCCTCTTAATGAACCCCTACACACAGACTTACTCAGACTCATTCCCTCTGAGCTCCAGCACCAGGGTAGCAGCTTAAAAGGCACCAGTGGCATACAGGGCAGAACTGAAATGTTTGGCATCAAGGTGAGAACTGGAAGACAGCTTTCTCCCAGACAGGAAGGCAGGCAGAGGCCACTGTGTCTTTTCTGAACCCTCCCTTCACAGAGCCACAGAACTAGCAGGCTGGTGCCATATCTGAGATTCTGTCAACCTGGCTAACAGTGTTTTCCTTGCCCTGAAGATCCCCAGAGGGTCTCACCCAACTTATAGGCCTACCCAACCTGTTTTTCCATATGAATGGCTGGTGTTAGCTCATGCTTCACAACTTCCTGAGTCCTCTCAAACAAGCAACGGCCAGCCTCAGGGAGCCTCCAGGCTCTATACCATTTGCTAAGTGGTCCCAGGCTCCCACACTAGCAACAACCAGCATAGATTCACAGTTTGGCTTTGCCTGGGAATCCCCAAGCCCAACACAAGAAGCAGCCATCTCTGATTGCTTTTAACTCAGGCAGGGTGGTCCCAGGAATAACACAGATGAGGGCTGACCTTGGCCTGCATCACTCAGGAAAACCCAGAGCCTGTGCACCCAGGAGACAGCTATAGACCACACTGGAACACCACCACTATGTTCCCACACAGTTGATCCCCCACGGAGGGTGGAGGTTGGTGGTAAGTGGTCACAACCAGTCCTTGCAGCTGACCGACTTGGGTAAATCCTACCATCGACTTGCCAAGAGCAATCAAGGCTCACCTACAAGACAAGGGTGTAATCAACCCACACAAAGGGCACACCTCGAGTACCCAGCTTGGGTGATAAGGGAGGCTGTACCACTGGACCCTACAAGACATCTACTACATTATGTCATGCTACCAAGACAGGGAGTAAAACAACTCTACCCAGTACATAAAAACAAACATGGGGATGCTGCCAAAATGAGGAGACAAAGAAACATGGTCCAAACGAAAGAAGAGGTCAAAACTCTTGAAAAAGAACTATACAAAATGGAGATAACAAATCTATCAAATGCAGAGTTCAAAACACTGGATATAAGGATGCTCAAGGAACATAGTGAGGACCTTAAAAGCATAAAAATGATCAAAATAAAAGATACACTAATTGAAACAGAACAATTTACAGGGAATCAACAGTGGAGTGGATGAAGTTGAGAATCAAATCAATGATTTGGAACATAAGGAAGCAAAAAACAATCCGGCAACAAGAAGAAAAAAGTATCCAAAGAAAGTGAGGGTAGCATAAGTGGCCTTTGGAACAACTTCAGGGTGTCCAACATTCACATCATAGGATGCCATAAGGAGAAGAGAAAAAGAGAGAAATTGGAAATCTATTTGAAAAAATAATTAATGAGAATTTCCCTAATTTGGTGAAGGAAATAGACATACAAGTCCAGGAAACACAGAGAGCCCCAAACAAAATGTACAGAAAAGAGGCCCACTCCAAGATACATCATAATTAAAATGCCAAAGTTTAAAGATAAAGAGAGAATCTTAAAAGCAGCAGGAGAAAAGAAGTTAGTTACCTACAGGGGAATTCCCATAAGGCTGTCAGCAGGCTAGAAGGTATTGGCCAGAAATATTCAAAGTCATGAAAAGTGGGGACCTACAGTCAAGATAGCTCTACCCACCAAAGATATCATTTAGAATGAAGGGCAGATAAAGCTTCACAGACAAGAAAAAACTAAAGGAGTTCATCATCACCAAATCATTATTATATGAAATGTTAAAGGGACTTATTTAAGGAAGAGAAGATGATCAAAACTATGAGCAATAAAATGGCTGTAAATACATATCTAGCAACAATTGAATCTAAAAAACAACTAAACAAACAAGAACAAGAACAGAATCATGGATACAGAGAGGGTTTTGATGGTTGCCAGAGGGGAGGGGATGTGGGGGAATGTGTGAAGAGGTGAGGGGACTGAGAAGTACAAATAGGTAGTTACAAAATAGCCATGGAAGTGTAAAGTATGATATAGGAAATGGAATAGCCAAAGAACCTATGCATGACCCAGGGACATGAACAATGGTGGACGGATTGCTCAAGGGAGTGCAAGGGTGGAGGGGCACAAAGGGAGAAAAGTTGGGACAACTGTAATAGTGTAATCAATAAAATATAATTTTTTAAATGTAAAAAAGAAAAAGCAAGCCTATGAATGCCAAGTTATAGGGGCCTGGTGAGAGCAACTGCCATGTTCCCCAGAGGATCCCTAAATTCCCACACCCTCTGAGTTATGGAGGTCACTATAGCAACATCTGTGTACATCACAGCTTCGAGTGGATGGACCACAGCTGCTAAACCCTACTGGGGATCCATCACACCCTGTCTGGCAGCATTTTAAGTCAGAGTGCCTTTCCAAGATTTCTGAGACTCTCTGAGCCCTTGAGCTCATCCCAAGGGAAATAATTAAAGTCACACTGACTTAAGTAGCATATGGGAGAGCAGTGTGTAATTAGCTATTTTATGGTTGTAGGGTGACAGTCATTTCAGAAGGCAGCTGACTGCACCTGAGAGGTGTACCCCCTCCAAGTGGCCCAGAGAAAAACGCACTCAGCAATGATGTCCTACACTGAGTTATCTTAGCTAAGGAGGCTTGGAAAACCCCTGTGGTGCCAGATCATTAACCACACTTTTTGTTAGGAATGGTAGGTTTTTCTGATTGCTGGACTTAAATTAAGAAATGCAGGCTATTTCTCTGGTACCTGGATAAATATCTCTGGGATTGTCTAGTTCTGAAAATGCCTAAATGCAATTCAGAAAATGTATACTACATAGATATCCAAGTGGAAAAAAGAGCTCCACATGTTTTTCACAGGCTGCCAGATCTAATCTACCATATAACCTGTCATCACTGAAGAGACAGTTATCAGGTTACTTTTCATTACACACAGATGATCCTCTAAGTATTGGACCTACTATGCTCAAAGGCTTACTTGTTAAGACCCCTACTTGGATGTTGAAAAACCAGCCAGCCCTTCCAATACCTATGTTCAGGCTGTGCATCGCACAAGGATGCCACGTCTAGGGGGCCACTATTCACATCACGTACTCATATTAACATTTGAGAGTACATGGGCCAATGTAGAGATTCAGCCTATCAGCCAAGTCCTGAATCAGCAGACAGGAACTCCCTCTGCATAAACCTACCCTGGAACATGCGGTCATCAAATACCTGGGAGAACATGCATGCACACACTCATTAGCACATACATATGTACACAGCTGTGCTCTGTCATGAGAGCTCATGATGGGTATTTCCTGAAGTCACATCTCTTGTTTCTCTTCCCACTACTCTCAGAGTCCTCATTCCGTACCCAACACCATCCCAGCCTGACCCAGTCATCTCACCTGTGGTGAAGAGGAAGTGTGCAAGCTGCCAGTGTCTACTAGTGCCCAAGGGTGTAGAATCACCCAGAGAGTGGAAAATGTGAAGCCAGGACTACAGCCTGCTGGGGTTCCAGAGAACACATGTTGACAAAGTCAAAAATATATATAAAGAAAAGAACGGAGACCAGATATTCTAGAGCATAGCATCAAAAAGGAAATTTTAAAATATTTAGTTCTCAGGATTTAATTACAAAGAATCATTATGAAGACAGAAAAGAAAGGCTTAGTAAAGAACCCACATGACTCTGACAGCATGTTAGTGAGCTAAGATTTAAAGAGAGAAGGGATGAGAGAGGTGCTCAGGCTCTGGGGGAAAAAATGAAACAAAAAAAGCTTTAACCAACAATGTCAGAAAGGCAGGCTGAGACCTTCACAAGGAAAGGATGCTTCACTGAAGGGTATAAAAGTAAGTTACTTACCGAAGGTCACATAGACACAGGCTCTTCCACTTTTGGAAGAGCCAGGATTTAAACCCAGGTCCATGCTCCTGCTCTCTCCCCAGTCAATCAGCAACTTCTCCTGGTAGTGGGGCCTCTTCTCTTGTTCGGGTTATCAACTCGATAATCTCATCTTCTCCCAAGCATGGGCAAGACCACAGGCTGAACACATGAGAGTCGACAAGAGCTTGACCACAGAATGGGTGCCTGCATATGGGACCATTGAGGACCAGTGTTCAACAACAGAAGCACCAGGTGGGGTGGGACAAAAACATTGGTGCTTGTGAACTGACAGAGCTTGACAATTTCTTCTTTCTGTTTGGACTATGAGAACTGAACTGGGCTTCTTTAAACTAAATAGGCCTTCAGGGTTATGAAACAATTGTATGGGATCGTGAGAATGGAGAACAGGGCCGCAGGGATGGAGTACTAGTGAGATTAATTTGGAAAATAAAAATATTTGGTCCATTATTTCTATGAAGCTGATGAAGCAGATCATACTGGCTAAAGCAGTACGTATTAAAGAAATAGTGATGAGTATTACCTGCCTTTTAGACTTACTCTAATAATTTGTTATGAAGCACCTGGCAGCACCCAGAACACAGAAGTGCTCAAAAAAAAAATGAGTACTATTACTTTTAGATAAGTAGTGGAGCATCAGAAAAATATTAGCTGTATTTGAGTGTCCACATGCTAAAAATTAGGTCAGTATAATTTTCTCAGTTACTCCTCATTGGCAAATTAAAAAATTGGGCATCCGCCATCTAAGCGCTGAAGCTGCGTCACTGGCATTATATAGAGGGAGAGGTTACATCAGCTTCAAGGAAATTAGTGTTCGTCACTTAATTGCCCCACCTCACAAAATCATACAGGTTTTTACTCCAGTGACTTTTTAACTATATATTTCTCCAATTTTGAATTCAATGCCCTCCTCTATAAAAAGAAAGTAATACCTACCTCACAAGCACTTTATGAGGATCCAATGAGATCATGTTTGTCAGCAACATATAACTGAAACTTTGTTATTATTATTGTCATTGTTGCCCATTCCTTTCAGACCACACACTCACTTCATGCTTTGAAATCAAGTCATCATGGGGCCCTTTCAACGGTCCATGAAGCAATATGCTTGGAAGCCTCCGAGTGGACAAATTAATGCCGACATCCACACACCCCTTCTGACACCTTGAGCCCTCTGCCACGTGTCAACTGGGAATAATTTATGTGAATGTTCCATCCATAAGGCTCTGTAAGGATTTGATATGAAAGACACTGTGTGATGACATAAGGGCATTTTTGTTTTACTTATTTTGTTTTACTTATCCTTGGAATTCCTGGGAGGCATGACAAAATTTGACTTGATTGTACAATGCAAGAGACCATGCTGGCTGTGCCACCATCGCTTCCCGTGTTGACTCAGAAATACATTAACAACACTTTGTGTGTGTATAATTCAGAGGGCTGAGCATCAAGACCATTATGGATAATTCAGAAGCCAAATAGTCATGGTCCCTTTGGGGTTGGGATTTTATGATAGATTTGTATGAATTTATTATTTATCTGTTTGCTTTTTGTTTTTATTTTTTAAAGAATGCTTGAAGCATTTCCTGCTACTGCCTTCAAGGTAGAGCTGACAGATTTGACAAATAAAAATACAGGGTACATAATTAAATTTGAATTTAAAATAAACAATAAATGTTTTTTTAGTGTTTTTGGAGAGTTGAGCACTGATTTTTGTTTAAATCCAAAGCAAATAGTTTCCTATAGCTGTTTTGGAGAAAGAGGAATGACATATTTTAAGGTAGCAGCAAACCTTACTTTACACTGATTTTTTTCTTAATATATCCTGCAACTAGAAGGAACTGAATGTTTTTAAATACAAGAGTCATATAATCAGTCATATAATCTTCACTAGCAGATAGGGGGTAACACAACCAGTTAAACTTTTGTTGTTCAGGGAAGAAGAGAGGTTTGAAACTCGGAGACAGACATAAAAGTAGAAAAGAAGGAAACAGTGTGCGGAAGACACTGGGGTGGTGAGTCTACATGCCCAGGCATTAATTAAATTGGAGGAAAAGAAAAAATTAAATGTCAAACATGTATTCTTTTAAGTTTAGAAGAATACTAATCTCCCTAGAAGAAAATGGGGAAATCAGGGCAAAAGGCTAATTTTGAGGGTAAAGGTTATAAAATATCTTTGGGACTGAGAGAATTATAAATATTCTATTAATTAAGCATATCACAAGCAGAGTCATCTAAGTCTGTATGGAATTTAGAATGCATTAAAGTCACTTTCCAATAAAAGTAGAAAATAAATGCACATGCAGATGCACATACAGAGCTTCAAACATAAAGAAAAAAAATTATATAATCTCCCCGGCCTAAGCTCTGATTATAATTTTGCCCATCTAATTAATCTTCCCTCCAGGAGAAAAAAACTGTCACTAGTATTGCTTCCGGCCCAAGGCCATGCGCTTTCCACCTGCTGGGGATACAGAAATGCAGATCGACGGGGCTCCTGCTCGCACTGGGAGTAGCAGGTGCACCGAAGACATGAGTAGATGCATAAATACAGCACATCACCCCAAGGGAAGACGGGTGCTAAGATGAAAAATAAAGCAGGATAAGTGTCAGAGTATGACGGGATTTCTGGGATTCTATCTCAGAGGACATCAAGGAAGGTGTCTCTTGGGCAGTAACACTTGAACAATGACCTGTATAAAGTAAAGAAATGAATCTGGTGGAAACACAGCCCAGGCAGAATTAGTACCAACAGCAAAGTCCCTCACTAACTTTAGGCTTGGATGTGAGATTTGCATTTGACCCAATGGTGTAGGAGTGGATATAATAAAATCACCTTTGTCCAGAAGTTCTGAATGTTCTTGTGCAGTTCAACTTGGTCTCCAGCATTCCTGCCTTCTGTCATCAGAAAAACTTGCCCTGGGCGGTCACCACTCCCAGATTGAGAGTCCCATGGGGCACATCTCAACCTGACCCACAGCCTGAAACAGAGCTGCCCCCAACCAATCCGCAAAGCCATGAGCAGGAAAATGTTTTCACTTTAAGCCACTGAGATTTTGGAAGGTGGGGGTTAGGCAGCATTAACACAGTAGAAGCATCACTGATAAAACAGAAATGAGCTTGAATGCTTGCGGGATAAGAAAAGGCCAGAATGGGTAGCGCAGGATACATGGCAGGAAGAGAATATTTAAGACACAAGGTCAGAGAGCAAAGACATAGGTCTCATGGGCTGCTCAGAGCAGTTCAAGTTTGAAATGTCTTCCTAATGCGATTGGTAGGAGTTTGAGATCATGATTTTAAAAGATCCTTCTGGATGCTGTGTGAGGAATAGAATTAAAGAAGACAAGAGTAAGGAGGACTGCCATTAAAAGATATTTTGAGTTGTCTAGGCAAGAGATGATGGTTAGTTGACCTACAGTGTGACCGTGGAGAGGGTGAGAAGTGATTCCGTTTGACACGTATTTGAAGGCTGAGCTGGCAGGTCTTGCTGAAGTTTTCGAGGTGGGAGCTGTAGGTCAAGAGACATGGAGGGTGACTGCTGAGGGTTTGGGCCTGAATAACCCCCTAGAACATTTCCAGCACTGCTATTTGCTCTATAGCAGACAAACAAAACATAAGACATGCTCCCCATATATTTGAAACCTTAAAAAATAACATGTGAATTTTAAATTAAAATAACCTTTGCTTTAGGATTAAAAAAAATTGAAATCTTATAGTAAATACTAAAGATTTCAAGGAACATGGTACATAAGAAATAGTACTGTTTATATATACAGTACACACGCAGATTTGTCTACCAGTATTCACACACACACACACACATATACACACATGATTTCAACCATAATTTATAGCTACCTTAAAGAGTACAGACACTCTGAGTCCTGTGTGAGTTCCTGGTGACTCTAATTTGAATTAGGATGTTAGTAGCAGGAACTAAAATGAAGGCATGAGTGGGAAAGACTCTACATAGAATTTGCTGATGTGGTCATCTGAACAAAAAGGATTTTAGTGTGACTAACTGGGAAAAGTTGTACTCTAAGAAAAGGAGAGAGAGAGGCCAGTTTGGGGAAGAAGATAATGCTGAGTTTTAGAAGTGCCATGTTCAAGGTGGCCGACTGAAGAATATTCTGTGGAAATGAGCAGCAGTGCCTGGAAAGAAAGGACTGGAATAATAATAATCACCAGCAAATAGTTTCTGAGCATTTACTAGTTGCTTGGCACTATAAAAGCACTTCCCATGTATTATCTTATTTGACCCACATAAAATCCCTGAAAACCAGATCCCAGTGAGGAAACTCTGGCTGGGAGAGTCACACAGCTTCACAAGAGGCAGGGCCAGGCTGATGGAGCCATCCAATCCGATTCCAGAGCAGATACAGTGTTACGGAGGCCAAAGGGAGGGATAGGTGCAGAGGGCTTTATGAATTAAATATGCCCTTGGCCTCTTCCTCAGTCACATTTAGACTGGTTTTCATTAGCGCTGCTGCAGGGTATCTCCTTGTGGTCTGTCTTTCCTCTCCATCCAGGCTGTTAAACTCCTGAAGAAGCCTCATATTCATGTTCCTCCCCCTTAAAGTTTAGCACAGTATTGGGCATAGTCATTCATACAACATATTTCTCTCAGGTACCATCAATGGACTAGGCACTGTGCCAGGACAGGAGTGGATCCAAAGGGCATCCTGGGCTCATCACCCCTGAGGGGACACACTCTAGTGGAAAAGAGGGAGATGTGAGCTCGTCATTATTGCACGGGGGATGACCTGCTGTAATCACAGGTGAAGCGCTGTGAACTTCATTGGGTTCTCAGAAAAGCCAGAGATGCTTTTGTTCTCTTTGACCAGTTGCTGGAGAAGTATATCAATTTCTGCCAACTGCCATGATATGGTCTGGGTGGTTACAAACTGGGTGGCTTAAAACAACTCAAGTTTATTCTCTCACCGTGCAGGAGGCCAGAGGTCTGAAATCAAGGTGTCAGCTGGGCCCCCCATGGTACTAACTGAAGGTCCATCCTTGCATCTTTCCTCTGTGAGGCTTTTGGAGTTTCTTACCTTGTGGCAACATAACTCCATTCTCTGCCTCCATCTGCACACAGCCTTCTTCTCTACGTGTGCCTCTCTGCATCCCCTAAGGAGAGGACATCTTATAAGGATATCGGTCAGTCCAGGATGATTTCTTCTGCAAATCCTTCACGAATTACATCTACAAAGACCCTATTTCCAAATAATGTCATGTATTCTGTAGTTCTAAGGTTCACCTCCTGAGAAAGATCAGCGGTCTTCCTAGTCGAGAACAACTCTGGCTACAAGTCACGGAAACCCAGCTTGAGCTAACCTGGACAAAAGGGGGGCACTGGGGCTCACATAAGCAGAGAAAGAAGCAGTATGATGAAGCAGAACCCTGGTACCACCAGCTCATTTCTTCCTCTTTGTTTCTCATTTGTCCCGGTCTACCTCTACGTCAGCTTCATTCTCTACACCTGTAGAATGGCCTCTCCCCCAAGGCCGGGCACAGGGCCACTGACATGGTCAGAAATGAAAGAGGCATGGTGCCCAGCTCCATAACAGAAAATCCCAGGGAGGAAGTGAATGTGCTGGTTCTTCCCGGAAAAAGTAATTTTACACCATACAAATCATAGAGGAAAAACATGCTCTCCTCAGGCAGCCAAAAGGAATAGAAAAGGCTGAGGCCTTTGCAATCTAAAGGGTCAAACAGAAACTGTTTGTCTCAGGCTTGTTGATAACTGTTTATAAAACTGACTGTCATTTTTCTAATAAAATGATAACTTAATGCTATTTAAAGCACTAATAAAAAAGCAAAGGGAACAATTAACTTAACTTAGGAAAAATAGAAGCTAGTCATCCATCTTGAAGTGAAGGGTGGAGTAGGACCTCTGTTTGGTAACTAAAGATCATCTCAAGGATTTGTATTTCAACTCCTTATGTAGGGTGTGAATATTACAGGAGTTGCCAAACTTTTATGGTCAAGGCTAATTAGTAAATACAGGGGTGGGCAAATGTAAGTTTACAATTGCGAGTACATGAAACACATTTCATTTGTATGAGATTTATTAATTATTTATTATCGATTTGTATTATAACTGTAAATCTACTTTTTCCCACCCTTATACTTTAGGCTTTGCAAACAAGAGGCAAAATTAAGGACATTCTGTAGATACTTATATCATTATTTTTAAAAAACAATCAAATTCTTAGCTCCCAGGTCACATAAATGCAGGGGAAAACTCAAACTGCCCCTCAGGCAGCAACTTGCCAAGCCCTGGTGTAGGCCATCAGACAGCAGCGGTCCTTCAAAGTCCACCATTTAAGCTTAATCGTGGTTTCCTTTAAACTCACAATAAAATACCTTTAGAGATGGTTAGGATGATAACAGTCACCTGGTTGGATTTTTCCATTCATCCATAACAAAACGGCCCGGGGCTACACAGCAACCTACTCATGGTCCATCAGCTCCACTCGGAGCAGAACCCAAACAGGAACCCTGTTCTTTTATCTCCTGATTCGCAACCTGTTCTTAACGTCAAGATGCATCTTACAGATGACTTCTTTTCAAATAACCCAAACCAAAGTACTCAAATTTAAGTGCACAAGCATACCTACCAAAGTTTGGTCTGATCACGTACTTGGTCTCAGTGCAAAGACTGATGGGGATGACATGGTGAACTCGAGCAAAGAAATGTGACGGCTGCAGGCAGGAGGTTACTCCCTTTTTGACATGTACTCTATCAAGTCTCCAAGGCACCGAGTGCTACCCCGGGCCATCCCAACCTCCCCAGCACCCCGGGAAGCCAGCAGCAATGCCAGAAACAATGACAACAACATTGTTGAACATTTAATCTGTGCCAAACATTTTGTTCAATTTTATGAGCATTCATCAATTATTTAAGATTCCAAAAAGTTAAGTAAAAACTTCTTCATAGTTTTTTTTGTTGTTTTTTTAATCGCACATCATCAGGAAACATGTGCAGGCCAAACATGTTAATGTTCATTGCATGACCCAATTCATTTGTCATTATTAAGGCTGGTTTTTACAGCTTATAATTTATGGCTCTGACATGCCACTATAAATTAAAACAGGGTGGGTGTCCAATATAGCTCACAGGAATGACGCTCCCCTCATGCGACACAATTCTCAGAGGTGGAAAGCAGCCAAGGTGACATGTAAGACTTTATGCACGATAACTCCTTGTATTCCTTGGCATGCAACACATTCTTTTCACAACACAGACGCCTCCCCCACCCTCGCTACTGGGTAATTCCTGTCGGTTGTGAATTTTCACAGCATTTCATCAAAATCCCACACCTGGTACCAGAGATGCTTACAGTGAGACCACCATGGAAACAGAACACATTGCTAAACCAATTTTGAAAACGGGAGCCTATTTACTGCCAGAAAGCAGAGGAACTGAAAAGGTTTATTTTAAACAATGAATAGAAGAAAGGACAATTGACAGTATCTAAAGAAACAGACAAAAGTATTCTAATGACAACCGAAGAAATATACAAGATCCTATGTCAGCCGCCTAACAGCTTTCAGACAGCATTCCCTCCAGCTTTCCCTTCAGCCATTTCAAACTACATTCTATTCTCCTTTCTTTCCGTAGGATTTCCAGACTTTGTCCCTTTACCCAAGTGACCCTCAGTACCCAGGCCTCCCTTTCTCTCTCCTGATTCCTCAGTCAGTGGTTATCAATTTTTTTCTAGATGGAAAAAACTAAGGGCTTCAACACACTTTTCGTGGATAACAGTAGCTCACGTTAGCAGTGTGAAGCCATGGAGGTATATCTCAGAAGAACCATGTGGCCTTTGACAAAGCGCCTCAGGTTAAAGTAAGGGGCATTGTAAGCTCCCAACTGAGAATTGCATTGTCGACCCATGGTCACTGGCGCCAATCCAAACGCCAACAGGAATCCTCAGTTTGGGGTATGGGGAAGAAAGAAACTTATTTAGTGGTAACAGCTTGATGTTAATACAGTATGGCTGTGGAAGCGGCACCGCTGTGAGGCTGCCCAGGGCAGATCGGCTCTGCAAGGTTCGTTCTGCTCGCCTTTTCCCCGCTTTGTACTGGTCCGCACAGCTCGGCTCGCGTTGGTTTTTTCCCCTCCACTCCTGCAACACGTCTTTGGTGTTTCAGTTCTAGCCATAGAAACACAGCCTCCAATCTCAGGTGGAAACAGGGCACACCCAGCCGGCGGGGAGCAGGCTAATAAAGACAGAAGTCCCTATTCCTGGTCCCTGATTGGTCAGAATAGAACCGCTCTGATTGGTCAGAGCTACACAGCGATTGGATGGGGAAAGTGCAGTCCTAGCTGCTGAAGCAGGACTCCAAGAAACCTTCGTAAGAGAAGGCTCAGGTAGCCGAAAACAGTGCAGAGAAGCAGTTCAGTGAGCGGGCAGGCAGCTTAGCACAGAGGCTTCTCCTTGAAGTGCAGTTTGTGTGTGAGAGGCTCCTGTGCCAGAAATGGCTGCTAGGCTCTGCTTTTTTTTTTTTGGGGGGGGGGGAGGCAGTTAGCCATCAGGAGCCTTTCTTAGTCATCAGGCTTCACAGAATCATTAGTCTATGGTTCTAAAGCCTGGCTACACTATAGGATAACAAGGAAAGTTTTTAAAAGGTCTGATGCCAAGGCCCAACCCCAACTCAATTAAATCAGAATCTCTGGAGGTAGTACAAGGGCACTGCTAGGTTTTAAAAGCATCATGGGTGATTCTGTTTTGAGAACCACTGACATAAATTCCAAATTCTACCCTGCCCCCTCAAGACCTCAGATTTCTTAAATCCGCAAGCGGAACATCAATAAATACTACTCTACATTATCTCTCTGAAGCCTATCTGGGATCAGGTGTGTTTCAGAATTGAGAATTTTGGAGGGATATCCAGTGTGTGCGTGCGTGTATGAGTGTGTGTGTTTAAATATGTAACAGCCTCAGAAGTGTGGACCAACACCCTATAATCAAACACGCTGACATTCCAGAGTGAAATAAACAGCCGAACTAAGTTACATAAATAGGCTATAAATAGCCTTATCTCAGTCGAAGTCAAATTTTGTTTCCACATGAGTTAAACTTTTTTCCATTTTCAGAGTTTTGAGATTTTGGAATCATGGAACTGTAGTCCTGAGTTTATCAAGTAGCCCCCTTTCCCAAAGTACATACGTTAATCACAAAGGTGAACCCTCCCTTGGACCCTCCCTTGACAAGTGTACAATCAACCTAATTGGGGGAATAAGATAAGAGGGATGTAAACAACCAATTATAGTCAGGTCAACTTTTCTCAAATTATGCTTAATACAGTGGTTCTCAATCTTGGTTACACATAAAAGTAGCCAGAAACTTATAAAAATACTGTCACAACCACATTCTAGACATAATTAAATTGAAATTGGGAGCATATGCATATTTTAGACATGAGTAGTAAATTCAAAAATAATTGTGAGGAAGAAAATACCATCAGAAGAAAGCAAGTTATAATGGCTAAATATAAGTAAAAGTGGTTTTGAAATGTGTTCTCTTGAGACAGTGGTTTGGACTGTTGGGAAAAGATCCAGGAGGAAGCTATGAGAGATGTGAAGCAATGATGAAACACAATTCAAAAGGAGAAATTTGGTTTTGCTAAAAAAAAAAAAAAAATTTGATTTACTTTTCTTTCAACCAATTAGGTTGAGGAAGTGGACTGGCAGCTGAAGAGTTTGAAAGAAACATCTCAACTATTCCCTTTTCTTGCCCCATCCCAGCACCAGTGAAGACAACTTCTGTAAATCTCTTGCTTTTAATGTGTGACAGCACATCACTTTTTGAGCTGTATCTTAATTCTTTTGTTATGAATTAGATTTTTATATATTTATGCCCACCTTCCTAACTACATTATAAACTAGAAAACAGATTATTTCTTAAAATTTCTTACATTTTCCCACAATACCTACTACTATGCCTTACATGATTTAGATTTTCAGTAATTTGATTTTATTTTGCACTCAAACCATGTATGTCCACTGAGGCAGACAAAACTGGAAACTATATAAATCAAAGAAAGTAAGAAACATATGAATGATTGTTTTTCCTGGTCTGAAATTATGAATGTTCACCCTTGACCTAAAAAGTAGAACAGGAAATAAAACTGGAAGGTGAACAAGAGTACTATAAATCACTCTGCAAAAGGAAAAGGCTAACAGATAGATGGATGGGTTTTTCAAATGCTCATTCTGAATCTACATGACCTGTGTTATTTAGTGATTGTAAAAGTAACTGCATAAACAATTCCCAAACAGTAGAGGAGAAGCTTAAACTAAGTTACTAACAGAAAACCTTAATTAGACAAACTTAACAAAAAGGAAACAGCTATTATTAGCACACGAAACAGATAATGTTAAGTGCATTTTCATATCAATGAAATGACATGAGCAGGAGCAGGCGCTAGCAGACTGAGTCTCCCTTCTTTTTTCTAAATCACATGGAAGCACCTGGTACAGTGAGAAACAGGTTGGTGTGCTCTGTGATGTTTAGGTACAAGCACATGAAAAAAACCTAGATTATGGCACAATATTAGTAGCAGTGGGGATATTTAGAGAAAGGCCTGGAATAGTTAAAGGAATCAGGGCTCAATCAGAAAAGCAGACCAATAGGAAAAAAATTATATACATTCTAATTATACATACGCACATCCCACCAAGAATATGAGTCAGCAGGTCAGCAACATGAGCATGAGGTGCCGGATGGCTGCTGCTTTCTCCTACCCGCCGCACATCACACAGGAATCTCTGCTGCGACCCTCCCTGAGCAGAAGCATGGAGAGCAAACCTGGAAAATGTACGGCCTAGTCGAGCTGATGCATTACGAAGCCACCAAAAGGCCTTTCATCCACATTGTTTAAACTGGGGGTGGGGGTGGGGGAGGCAAAGAGGATGTATTTTATTTAAAATGATCTTTTTGAATTTTTGAAGGCAATCAGATCTAAACCATTAAACTATGTCACACGAACAATAACTCAATCACTTGCTTTTAAACCTGTCGTGACACTGAGAATGTTCAAGCTGATTGATTTAGATAAACAATGAAAACCAAAAAAGATATGAAGGCTGGTCAGCTGAAAACACCTAAAGAATCAAGTAAATTTCCTCAGCCAAGGGGTAAGTATAATAATGACACATCATTATAATTTTCTATATTTTTATATACTCAAAGGCTGGATTCTGCGCATCTTGCACAGGTGCAAAAGTTCTAAAGTTTAATACCTGATATAACATCTCATTTCTCTTAATTCACCACAAAGACTTTGGTCTCCAGCAAACTGCTCCTCATATTTTCATGATTGCTTTCCAATTAATTCTGCCCTTATAAGTCATGAACTGCCTACAATGAATAGAAGCCAAAAATGGCACTCACCAAAAAGAAGCAACCATATGCCTTCACCAGCCATTTTTTAATAAAAATCAGCCTTTTTTGAAAATTTAAACAAATATTAGCACTTCTAAAAAACTTCTCTGTTTTGTAACATTGGCAAAATGGTATTGATATTGTTTTTATGCCGCTCAAATGAATATTAGGGTGGGGCAGTAAGAAATACAGGTCCAATATTGAGAAGCTATTGTATCCTTAGCAATAGTATTGTATCCTTAGCATAAGTATTTTATATCTTATACATTAGTATAACACTGGCATACTGGCATAGAGAACTTTGAAAATCCAGTTATCCAAGCCATGGTTCAACAGAAAAGCTGGCCTTTGTCAAAGTTGTAAATGTTGATCTAATCTAGCGATTTTCAACCGGTGTGCAGCAAGAATCAGACTGGTGTGCTGCAAGAATTTTTAAAACATGCAATACCTGTTTGTTTAGTCAGAGGTAGGGACCCTTTTCCCCTTAGATTGTAAAATAAAAAAACATGACAACAGCCAACACAAAAATAGCAGTCCAGGGTGAATGAATCAAAATTATCCCCATTTTTTGGTCAGATCAGCAAAAAATATGATATATTTTTTGGTGTACTTCAGAATTTTGGTAATTTCTTATTGTGTGCCATGAGATGAAAAAGGTTGAAAATCGCTGCTCTAATCATTTACTTTTAATCCCAGTGACCTTCTGGTAAACAGCCAATGAAATCAGGCCACTGCCCCTGCATTTATGAAGCCTTAGCCTTATAACAAGCAACAGAGTTTGAAAATACATTATTTAGCTTCACCTTCACAGTAAACCAGCGAGGTAATTATTGTCTCTGTTTCAGGGATGAGGGGTAGGGTCAGTAACTTGTCCAAGACCTATATGATTCCAAAGCGCGTGTGTTGCCACCATAGCAACCTACCCTAACAGGGCCTGTGCATCGTCGCGGTCCGGGGCCTTCCTCGCCGTCATAACAGTCGCATTTATGAAGCGCTGACCTGTAACAGGTATTGGTCTACATCAGCAGTTTTCGACCTTTTTTCATCTCATGAGACACATAAACTAACGACTAAAATTCTGCAGTGCAGCAAAATTTTTTTTTGGCCAATCTTACCAAAAAAAAGGTATAATTTTCATTGATTTACTATGTATATATAAAATCAGTAATATGTATATTAGTAATTACCTACCCTTTTTGCTCCAAAGTGACTTTTTAAAATATCAGGTGCCTATACTTGTGTATAAGGATTTCTAGTACCAAGAATTAACCAATCAGACATAACTTATTATGCAATGTGACCAAAAAGATGCAACTCTATTATGTGATCCATGTATTTATTGTTTAAGACAGGGCATTCACAGCGATGGCTATTGTTGTTCTGGCTGTTGTCATTTTTTTATTTGACAATCTAAGGGAACAAAGGTCAGTGCTCTTGCCGAGTCAGGTATTGCATGTTTTAAAAATTCTTGCAGCACATGGTTTGAAAAATCACTGATCTAAATGGTGTATGGCATTATAATCGCTTAATCTTTACAGTCATCCCATGAGATAAAAACTACTATTATCAGTTTTATATATATAAAAGGAAAGTAAGCCTCAAAGAGATTCCTTTCGTGAGAAAAGGAGAAAGAGCTTAACCCTATAGTGATAAGAAGAGGAGGAACTTGAATCCTAGAGATGGTTCAGTTCCCAATACTGCCACCTTCTACATTTTTATTTCAAGTTAAAATAAAATACTCCAAGCCCATGCACTTACCCAACTACTTTCAAACTACCTTGTGTTTAACCTTGGTCTCATGACATTGAATTACCTCACTCTTTTAGCTCTCTCCAATTTGGGGGGCTGCTTTTACCTTTGACCTTACCAAATATGGTTTTTCTTGCTTGACCCATCATGCACCCTGAGAAATTTGACCGACAGCCTCCAGCTGTAAAAACACTCCTGGTGGCTTTGTGCACTATATTCCACTTCGGAACTCAAGGACCCCAAACCTGGATCCAGGCCCTCCTGCCTTATAAGAGGGATTAGGACATAGGCCAGAACAAACTTCCCTCAGCATCCCCCACAGGGGCCCACATGCTGCCCCCTTAGCATTCTAGGCCCCCACTGGAAAATGTCACCAAGACCTGTCTGCTCTAATCAGTACTTACCAGTCAACTTTCTCTGGCTCTCAGGCCAGTCAGACTCACCGTGGTTTGCAGAGTCATGTTCCCTGATGAGAGAAAGCTAGACGAAATACTCACATGGGTTGCTGAGTTACTGTGAATCAAAGAGAAAAAGCCAAGTTTCCTATAAAATATTTTAATACTGTTACTGTATTGACAAACACCAAAAGGGCCTTGTAAGATAAAATGCACACTAAGATTTAAAAAGGAAGGTAAAAGTGGTCAAAGATATTCATTATTGGAATCCTCAAGAAATGAGTAAAATGAGTTCATGTATATTTCTTTATACTTTATAACAAAACAAAAATCAATTAAATATATTCAACTAAAATTATTTAACTTATATTTATATTAAACTTATTTATTTAACTTATATTAAATATGCTAACTATATTAAATGATATTATTCTCAACAAAAAAGGCAATACATGTCAAATTGAAACATCATTAATTTTATATTTTTGTTATTTTTTAAAATGCATATAGTATTTTGTGTCAGTTAAATATTGCTTAATATTAGAAATGCTGTTGCTATGTCTGATCACGTGTGAGATCTATTATTCTATTTTATATTACAACATCCTGTGAACATCTTGTGTTTGCACTGGTATATGCAGTGAAGAGACGAACATAAAACTGAGGCTTCCCAATGTTCAGGTAGTCTTGCACTTGGCCATTGAAAAAGTCTTTATTTCACCTTGTAAAGCACACCTCAATTTTTAAGAAAACAGAGGCTACATTTTTTTTTACTTCTTTGAAGTATTTGACTTGTTTATTTAAATCAGTTTGAATACTCTGTACTCTTCTCTCTTTCAGGCGCAAATATATAAAATATACATTTGTATGTATATGAGTGTTTAACCAAAAGTAAAGATAATAGCACAAATGTGTTTTAAGTTTACTACATCAGACAACACAGACAAGCAGTGGTAAATTAATGGTTACCACATTACTCTGAAGATTCATTTGTAAGTCCCTAGTGCAGGCTGACCTCAGGGCTCCTACATGTAGCTTCTTAGGAATTTTGACTCATTCTTTTCTTAAGTAGATTATCTGAAAATAGTAAGAATAGCTGAGAAAATGTATTTTATTTATTCCTTACACGTGTAAGTACTTCTTAGGAAAAACATATTTCCAGAACCTTCCCTTCCCCACCCCTCCCAGCAGAGTAATTCATAATATCTCACAGAGCACTGGAATTATTAAGTGGTGTGAGCAGTCTGGGAAATTCTAAGTTAAAATATTATTATTCAGTCGTAGCATATGTGCATTCAAACTTCTGGAACAGTTGCCTCAACCCAAAGACCTGAAAGGTTTCTCACCAGAATGCCGGCAGCCAAAGCAGAGCGGGCACTACTCAGCTGTTGGTGTTAATCCAATCACAGCGGTTTTCTTCCCTGGGGCTTGGCTATCAAGAATCTGAAGTGAAGCCATGAATACAGTTATGGGCAATTGTTTAAGGGGAAGATTCTGAGCTTCAGTTAGATAGTCCAAAGTTCAAATTCCTGTTACTTTTGGCAAGGTATGTTCCCTCTTTGCTACTGATCATCTGTAGAGCATGCATAATAATATCATTGTATATTTTAATAAATATTTTATGTACCAACTACACAGCAAGCTCTGTTCTAGATAATAAAGACATAGTTTAGAAGAAGATAGATCAGATCTCTTAGGGAGCTTACAACCTAGTAATGAGAAGACAGACAATTAACAAAAAAATAAAAAATAATAAACTAAAAAGATAATTGTTATAGTTCATGCTAAGTACTATGAGGATAAAAAAAAAACAGTTAATGGAATAAAGCCATGCAATCAGCTATAGTAACCACTAGCCCCCATGTGGCTATTCCAGTTGAAATTGATTGAAGTTAGAGAAAACTAAAATTTAGTTTCTCAGTTACAGTAGCCACATTTCAAGTCCTCTCTAGCCACATGTGACTAGTGGCTACCATATTGGACAGTTTAGATACAGAACTTCTCCATCATTACAGAAAGTCCTATTGGATAGTTCTGTTTCCTAGAGCGACAAGGAGAAGTTGGCACTAAAGACTAAATGTATTGGCATACATAACACCTGTGAATTGAGAAAATAAAACTGTTGTAGGGACACAGTAAATTGGGACTATTGTTATGTTAACATATCTACCTTATTATATTCTTTTCTTTTCTTTTCTTTTCTCACTTTATCTCTAGATTTACAGAGCCTTGGATAGACTCATTTAAATGCTGCTGGTTTTGTTTGTTTGTTTGTTTGTTTGTTTTTACTTCTAAAACATGGACTACAAATACCTGAATTTTTTGGTTAATAATTTAGGCTTAACATACTTATACGAAAAGATCATTTTTTTCTGCACAATTCCTTGATCAAAAAAAAAATAGGAAAAATGTTTTCCGAAAATTTCAATGAATGATAAACCTCAGCAAGTAGCCAAGTGCATTAAACAGAAAGGATAGTGAGAGCTATTTCTTAAGGGTTAAAATTTCATTTGAAGTCAGAACCCATGGGACTTAAAGAAGGCCTAACTTTGAAAGACAAATTCTTCTGTTCTTGATTTTCTGTAACTCTGGCCCTGGAATACTCCATTGACCATGTCTTAAAGATATTGATGGTAACAGAACTTGACCTTGTGTTATATTTCCAAAAGACAATGTGTAAAGTGAATCATATCTCCTAGCGAATGTTATTTTGAAAATATTTTACTGAGATAAAAGAAAATAGAAGAGCCATTGAATATTTATTTGATCCCTAATACATGACCAGCATAAGAACTGCTCGATAAAACAACTAAAACATTTTTAACATTCATTTAACCACAGTTTGCTTTGCACATTCATTTTAAAAGTCTAATAAGATAATAGTCAAATGAATTATTAAGTCAATTTATCTTTGCACATTTATTTATGAAGCACACACAGGTGAATGTACACCAGTCAGATTTAATTTTTATTTCATTGAAAATAACTAAGCAGCAACATTGACTATACCCCAGCCAGGAATTTAGCAGAGTCAATGCAGTGAATGATCCATAAGGAGACATATTTCCAGCTGGAGCTCGATGATTAGCTGAATTCTTATTTGTCAGTCTAACAGCAATGGTGTTAATATCTCTAAGTGTGAAAATCATAAACTACTCCTCTAACAACCATCAAAGTTTTGTTGACCAAATGGCTAAATCAAAAAGAGGTTAACCATCTCATGGGGAGAACTGAGAAGTGTTAATTGAACAAGCAGAGAGCTCTAAGAAGGATTTTCCTCTTTTTGGATTTGTCTCCTGTTGCTATTAGGGCAGACAAAAGCAACATATTAACAACGTATGTGGAAGTCATGTCTAAATATATTAAGCAAACAAATGTGAAATACAAAGTCCCATGAGAGGACCAGCTGAGGGGGTTGGCTAGCCACACAACTGCTCCGAGGACCCAAAGGTGGCCGCTGCTAGTTCCATTTAAGAAAACCTGTGAGATCCCTACAGCCTTCCCTTTTTGGACTAATCACCCAGTGAAGCAAGCAAAGTGGTCTGTTTATGCCTTTTCATTGTATCAAGAAAAACCTCAAAGCTACATGTCAAAAATGCTTTAAGAAATGCAGTGTCCGTCTATAAAACAGAACTCTGGTTCTCGCACACACTGAACAGCGATTTGAATTGCACCTTGTTCCACATCCCACCAGCAGCTCTTGGAAACAAAATATAAGCCCTAGAACGAATTAATGAGTCTTTAGGGTTATGCAAGAAATAACATGCCTTTTGTCTCAGCCACAAAAACCACTTGCAAACTTGAAGTGGCAGCTGCAGCTGGAGCCTCCTGGATTATTCCTGACCTCAACAGCGAAGCAATTGTTCACAACCCTTCACACCCATGTTCCACAGAAGCACGTTTACTTGGCAAAGGTTCAGGAGAGGTACCTTATTTGCTACCTTGAAAAAGATTTGGTGCTTTTACTCTACTATGCCTGTAATTGATGATGATTTTTATCTTTCTGGTTCTAAGAATATTACATGTCCGTGCCTTTAAAAGGAGAAAACATGCAGAAAACCAAAACCAGGATCATGAGGTTTTACTTGTTTTTTAATTGGTTCGGTTCACTTTGTAATAGATCATAAATAATTTCCCATGTCATTAAAGGTTTCTCTAAAGTGCACAGTCTAATGGGACAGTCTAATTTTAACAATTCTTATTTTTGAACATGTGGGTTAGTTCCAAATTCGCTATTATAAATTACACTTTGAGGAAATGCTAATTACATAAATCTGTCTGTACATGTTTGTTTGAGATACATTATTAAAAGTGGCAGTGCTGGGTCAAAATATTTTAAGTATTTTTAAAGACCGATAAATGTCGTCAAGTTCAGATGGCCATTCTGATTTATGTACAAAAGAAAATGAAAATAAAAATCCTGTGGAGTATTTACTGGCAAGAGCTTAGCACAAAATGGCCACGTCTTTGCTTTGATAGAATTCCTCACTGCAAGGGCACTTGGTTGATCTTCATGACCACCAGGTGTCAGTCTAAAACAGAGCAAACCGAACTAGACCTAGATGGAGAAAAGTGAAATCTACTTGTAACCTTGTATACTTGCTACCTTGTATTTTCTTCAGATTGCTTGGGAGTTTTGGGCCTTATCAAATAAACAAAAGAATGAACGAATATTGTCAATTAGATCAAGGAGAAGGACTCTGGAGGACCAGGTCTTTCAAGAGACATCAGGTTTAGGGCCACTAACCTGTTTTGCTTTATATGTTTGTAAAATTTGTTCACACTATCCTTGCAGCTGAATCTTTTCAATATCAACGGTATAGGATTCCCTAGAAGCAGCCAAACATTTTGTGCCAATGAATGTGCTTGTTCAACTAGCTCTAACTAAGACAAAGTCTCCTGGGACTAAATGAAATGCTTTAATTCGATGTCTTTGAGTTTTTCTACTTAGTAGCTAACCAGGAAGAGTCACCAGACAAGGAAAAGCGGCTGCTATGGGATAACCCTCCACATTGACTGTGGAGGAACATCACTATTTCTTCTGACTTTGTGGACACTTCCTTGCTTCCTTTGCCCCAGCTGCAACGCATTTGGAGTTACCAAAGATATGGTGGGCACTTGGCACTGACAGAAAGCTTCTCTACAAATAACATGTGATGCCACAGCTGGTACCAGTCAAATGTACTTGTAGATACTAGTTAATGTACAAGTGCAACTACCTGAGCCAAAGATGCAGAAAAAGGAAAAACACAACAGTGCCTCACACTTGTGCCAATACTATTAAAATTAACTGAGGCTTTAACCTAAAATATGCTAAGGAAATTAAAAGAACTTGTTATCAATATTGGGGTTTTTATCATAAAAAAATAAAAAACATGCAGAAAGAATTGGTGATCCACAATTTGAAGATAAAGGTACTAATATCTGTTGAGTAATAAACTCTTCATATAAGAAAAGAGGTGTTAAAAATAGGGAAAAAGAAAAATCGTGAATATATATGCAAGTAATTAAATTGTACAAAATGAGATATGCATTAAACTCAAGTTTTTTCTCAAGTATTTTAGTCGATATTTGGTTAATGCAGCCAGAAGGAAAAAAAAAAAAAGCGAAGCTTCCCTTAGCCTACATTTATAGAAACGCAGTGAGTGTCCTGTTGAAGCAAAATTTTACCTCATGAACTAGAACACATGTAGACTGTTTTGCTCAGAGAGGAGATAACCAAGTGGTCTCTATCTACAAGAGAGAGAACAGAATCATAGAGTCTCAAAACCATGTCCTTTCAGCAAAGAATAATTTTCCCCGGAGAGAAGACTTAGGTAATAATGTGAAAGTTCTCTTCAAATATTGAATGATTGCCACTTACTAAGAAAGGCGATGGAACCTATCACATCCTCTCAAGTTCACAGAACTAGTATCAATAAGTGAAAGTCACAGGGAGATTGATGTGGAGACAAAGTCAGAGCTCATACCTCTCTAGTCTGTGCTCTACCAATGGGTGTTGGTTAAAAGAATGAGGTGGGGCCACACATCTCATTCAATTCACCTTTATCTTTGCACCAAGATGCCAACCATGTAGCAAGCATGGGACTATAGTATCAACAGCCCAGAAGGGGCATTGTGATAGCAGTTACTCAAATGGGCACCTTCAGCTCACTAAGCCTTGCACATTCCCACAGGGAGTACCCATTTCTGCTTCCCACAAAGACACACTGTATTAAGGCCATGTTCAAAAATTACCATGAGATCCGACCAATGGAGGAAAGGCTGTGTGAGTGCAATGAGCTCATGAAAGTCTTTAACAGTCTGAAAAATCATTTTGGCAAGAATATTATCTGGTTTAGGAACCCCAAAAGAAACTGATTCCTGAAAATCCTTCCAACTCTAAGTTATAATTCCTTAAAAAACAGAACAGAAACCAACCCAAAACTGTACATATAAGCTATCACATCCAAGAGAAGAGTTTCACAATGAAGTTTTAAAGAAACGACTGTTGTCAGAGTACCATTAGTGCATTGGCTTACATGAAGATACCCGATCCTCAAGCCTAAGTAAGTAGATTTTGGGGGAGAAGAAGAGGATAGGGAATTCATGCAGCTTTGATGAATGAGGAAGGAAGGATCATGCTGAAGTCAAGTAGAATCAGGCTTTAAAGAGTCAAGAATGAAAGAGGAAACCACGCCATCTCCACAATGTGAGTTCCGGAACATCGGGAAAAGCCCTGTGTATAGAAAAGGACCTCTTTAAACCACTGCTGTATGCATAAATTTCAATCATTGAAGCTTTTAAAAAGAGGACCACTCTCTTCATGCTGAAATTTTCTTTTTTCACTTTTTTGGGGTCATGATTGTGCCCTTTCCTGGTTCTCCAGGAAACAGCTATTCTCAATCTCTTTCCCAGGCCCTTATTTTGCTGGTCATTCCTTAACACTGGAATCCCCCCAGTTCCTTCCTATGCCCAGGGCTCTTCTTCCTCCCCAAGCAATCCCCGGTGAGCAAAACTGATCTCAGGTTGTGACTACCCTTCGATTGGCAGTAACTTCTTAAAAATAAATCTCCAGGCTAGGTTGGTATAAACGGATGTCCTCAGGACTCCTCCATTGCAATGTCCCACGGGCAAGCAAAATTCAGCACTCCCCTTCAGGAAGGCACATTGTCCTGCCCAACCCTCCACTGCCAGACCTCGCTTCTTTCTGCAGTGACTACATCCATTAAGGGCACTATATTCAGCCAACTGCTCAAACCAGAAACACAAGTATATTCTTGTGTTTCTCATATACAATATCCACTTTTCTCATATACAATATCCACATCCACTAAGTTCCAGTGATTCTACTATCCTCCTTACTTTCATCCTGCTGCTGCTGTGTTATCTCAAGCCTCAAAGCTTCTAGCCTAGACTATACAGCAGCATCCCTGGCTGCAGTGGTTTTAAAATGTGCCCACAAATTCTTCACACTCTTCCCCGCAACAGATAAAACCCAAATGTACTACCTTCAGATGGAGAGTGGACTTGGTGAGTCATTCCTAATGAAAAGAGTAGAAGTGGCAGTGTGTGACCAAGTCATTAAAGCCTCACACTCTTTAGGAATGATGTCTGTTAGATCCCTAATTCTACAGGAAGTCAGTTGGCATGCCATGAAGATCCTCAAGCTTCTCCCACAGACTGGTCAGTCCAAGAGGCATGGAACTGAAGCCTCTGGCCAGTAGTTGGCAGGGACCTGAGGCCTCCTGGCAGAGACCACCACACAAGTCTTCTCAGAAGTAGTTCCTCCAGCCCCAGTTAAGGTTTCAGGTACCATAGACCCAAGTCATATTTTCACTGCGATCTCATGAAAGACTGAACTAGACCTATCCAATTACACTGCCCATGAATTTCTGACCCACAAAAACAATGAGCTAATAAATGTTTATTATTTTAGTCACTAAGTTTTGGGGGTGGGTAATTTGCTATGAGGCAACAGACAGTAAATACATGATCTATCTCCTTAACACATCTCAGATTCATCCACTTTTCTCTGTCTCCACAGACAACCCCCTGGTCAAATCATAATTGCCACTAAAGCAGTAGTGAGCCCTCAATTGCTCTCCTCATATTCACTTTTACCCCCTTCATCCAACCCACTAATGTCTAATGATTATTTCAAAGCATAAATCTGATCCAGTCCACTCCCTATTTATACTGGAAGTGGCTCCCTATTCCTTTTTGTAACAACTTGAAATGTTTAACCAGGTCCTGCACAACCTGGCTCTTACCTTCATCTCCAGCTTCCTCAGCTGCTACTCTCCCACTGCAGAAGGTGCCCGACGTTTCCTACATCATGGCTATCCTACTTTGCTAGGGCTGCTGTAACAAAGTACCACAGACAGGATGACCTAAACAACAGAATTTTATTTGCTCACAATTCTGGAGACTGGAAGCCTAAGATCAAGGTGTTGGCAAGGTTGTTTTCTGCAAGTTGTTTTCTCCTGTGTCTTCTCCCCTTGGCTTGCAGATAGCTGTCTTCTTCTTGTGTTCTCATAAGGTTTTTTCTCTATTCATTCATGCCTCTAGTGTCTTTCTGTATGTCCAAATTACCTCTTATTATAAATATACCAGTCAGATTGGATTAGGACTCACCCTAACTGCCTCATTTTAACTCAATCGCTTCTTTAAATACTTTATCTACGAATACAGTCACATTCTGAAATACTGGAGGCTACGGCTTCAACATAAGAATTTGTGAGAGGGCAGTACAAAATTCAGCCCATTACAGTGACCTTCACTTTTACTATCTCCTCTGCTGGACATGGCTTCGCTATTGAAGGCAGAGAATAAGGATACGGAGTGCATGGTGAGGGGAGAGGATGGCTAGAGGAAGATAGAAGAAACACCAACGGGAAGAGAAATGGAAATTAATAGACCTCAGGTAAATACTGCCTACCTCACAGGTTTGCTAAAAATAATTTATATAAGCTTGGATAATTTCTGCCTTCCATTGCAGAAAAGGGTGAAAAAAAATCACAATCTCATGGGCAAATGAAACTTTAGCACATGGAACATGCAGGAAGCAGCTTTTCCTACCAAGGTGGGATTACAGCATAGACTGTTAGTCTAAGAAAAGGAACACAAAATGCCATACAAACTGAAAATACATACTCTCGTGGCCAGAATCAAAGTCAAATTGGATTCGATGAAGTATGTCTGCTATAAATGAGCTAGGAAGATGGAAGAATTTCACACACTTCCAACAAGAAAATCTAAATGTAATTGGATATTATCTAGATTTTAATACATAAATGTAATTTAGAGGTATTTCTCGCCTTTTATAAATTATTAGTATTCTAAAAAGAATACCTGCTCAGGAATAAACAAAAACCAAATCCTTTTATTTACTAATCTTGAGTTACAAATACTACTTGAAAATAAATCTGTGTAAGTATTCTCACTATTAGCAAAGAATGCAAACCTTATCAGTGTATTCTCCCTAACCCTCAATCCAAGCTTTCTCTGCGTGGGCTCCCCTACGCTATGAGTGCTTTGAAACGTGCAAGGTATAGTAATACAGACCTGAATGTGATCATTTCCAAATGGCTATTGATTATACAAAAACGTGCTACTTCATAGACTCATTAGGGTACTTGCACAACTAGCAGCCATCCATTTTGTCAATGTCAAACCCAGGACTCTAAGCACAGCTGCCTCTTTATGCCCTTCCAGATAGTTTTTACAGTTGCCTCTATCCCCTTACAGTTTTCTGGTATGAAACAAAATGAAGTCCCTGGGTTATTCTCAGGACTATCAAAGATACAGTATGAGTTAGGAGGTTAGAGTAAAATTGAATTTAGAATTCCAGAAGTGGATCTTTGGTATGACATGATAAGATCATAGGTGTGCTCATGGATATAGATTTCTCTGCAGTCTAGATAATAATTATTGAAGTAAAGGATATCAGAAAACTTTGAAGCAAGGCTGGTTATTATTAAAAGCTATAAACCCTGAAGTCCCCCATGATGATAAGTTGAAGACATAACCTAGAAAGCATGAGGCCACGAAGAAAGACCAGAAGTGACAGGACTTGAATGGCACCAAAGAAGATAATAAGATCTTAGGGTAGGAGCATCAAAAGAAGGAAGAATTGTGCTTGAATGATGAAAAGTAATGGTTTAGAAGGACTTATGAAAGTCTGATAATTGATAAAATTTCAATACCATCTCCAGGATTCATGGTAGATAAAACATGGTAAATAGAGTCCATTTAGCTCAAGAAAGCCACAGTGAAACAGTGGTTTTGAACTTGGATGACATGTACGAGGTCTGTCCAGAAAGCACCCAGCCATGTGATAGGAAAAACACAGACATTTATTGAAGAAGAAACAAGATACAAGAAACATGTACATAGGACAATGCCGCCTCAGTTCCCTTCAAAGTAGGCAACTTGGGACCTCACACAGTCCTCCCAGCATCCCTTCTACTGTTTAAACACTCTGCAAAATCCTTTGTTAGAATCACCATTAGCTGCCCTGTTGTATTTTCCTGAATCTCATCAATAGTCTGAAATCTCTTCCCTTTCAAAGGTGATTTTAGTTAGTTCTGGGAAAAGCCAGAAGTCACAGGCTACCAAATCTGGGTTGTAAGGAGGCTGAGTCACCTGGGTGATTTGATATTTTGCCAAAAATCTCTGCATGAGACATGGTGCATGAGCAGGCACATTGTTGTCATGAAGCTGCCAACCACCAGTTGCCCATAGCTGCAGCCTTCTGAATCATCTGAATAGTTTCCGCAGAGGAACGTTCAAGCTTAACACAAAATTCGTTGCCGTACTCATTCAGCCACTTTTAATGCAACATCTACACTGCACACATGCTCACACAACAGCATCTACTGCCCCGCACTGATTAGTACAGTGAAGTCATCACTGTTCACACATGTGCATTCCAGTCCACTGTCCTTGGCTGCCAGGTTACACCGATGTTGCGCAAAATGTTCTCATTATATTAACAATGACTGGACTTTTTCTGGACAGACCTTATACACCTCAAAATATTACTACCTGAATTATTCAAAATGCCAGATGAAATTTAGGAGCTTAAGTTACCTGAGTGAGTCTCATATTTGGAAGGGATTTTATAGCTATATGGTTCATTCTCACACCAGTACATTGGGTACTACTCATCACTGAGTTTTCATCTCAAGTTGAAGGTATATCCCTGGCCTAAGGTTTCCTTGATTAAATGACTATATGTGAGAGAATAGAGTGAGAGAAAGAATGGTTGATAACACGTTGTTCCAAATATGTTGTTTCCACAGATTATTTTTTAAAAACATCCAATTTAAACTCCCATGTTTTCCTCCAGATTCCAGTACAAAGAGCTCATTTCCAAAGAAAGAACTCTTGTGACTAATATGTATATACATACTGATATTTCAAAAAGAATATCTCAGGAAATAGGTTAGAATACCAGAGAGCTAACATTCACAATTTGCAAAAGAGAGTAATCAATATATGTTTACCACATATCATTTCACTCCTTAATTTTTTGAAACACTACCAATGTCCTTCAGGAGAAAAAGAAAGAAAAAAGTACGCCTGCAGAGTGAGGCATACTTCTATAGTGTGCTCCGTGGCCTTTCAGAAACATCAGGTCCAGAGCTGTAAAGAGGATGATAACACGTTCTTTGCATTGGGGAAAGCTATTGACTTATAACAAAGCCTGCCTGAACAAAGCACATTAGTATCTTTCCCCCCTCCCTCTTCTATGTGAAACAAGGGGGGAAAACACTTAAAAGCAAAATGATGTAAAAAGTACTCACTGCTGGCAGGAGAAGGCTCTCTAAATCTGGCAATTTGTCACCTTGACATTTACAGCCTGATGAGAACCAAGCTCACTGTACTTTGCAGAAAGCTAGGCTGAGCGCAACAGACCTCTCTGGCTTTTAGTTGGAGAGCTCATTACCACAGGTCTTCATTTCGACTGGATTTTTTGCAGAATAAAAAATCAGCTTCTGGGTAAGAATGCAAATTATGTGATGAAGAAGAATACCTGAAATGATAAATGCCTCATTTTTTAAAATTAAATGAGAAATGCTCTCCATGAAGGACACCCAGAAATAACTAAGTTTGAACTATACAGGGTCTACGTGAGAAGTCAAATAATTCTGTTGATAGACAATGATCGGTCTCTGTCAAAGGTTATATTTTATGTTTCTGGGATCCAAAAAATTAAATTATTTTAGAAATATATGGTGCTCAAATGAAGTAAAGCAGCTGAGTTGTTTTGTTTTGTTTTGAAAGTACAACTTTCTTAACTTTTCTGTACCTGAACTTGGTTTACCAGCCCCGATGTTCACAGTAAACAGAAACACTTAATGGCATTATTTCAAGGTAACTGACTTTTTGTGGCCTGCGACTCCCGCTCTTTTGGTTTATTTCTCTTTGGCCCAGGGTTTTCTGCCTCCCTTACTCCCAGGCGGCATCTGGATTTAGGGAAGTTCATGTAGCATCCCAGCAGCAGTTGGTGGGTAGGTGGGGTGCATTTGGCCTGTCTGCTCTCCTATATCCTGTTAAAGAAAATGTATTCTGACACTTGTTAAAAGGTAATAAAGGCTTTACTCAAGACTGTTGTAATAAGGGTTTGCAATATGGGAGAGAGATTGGGCTCAGCTCTGAACCCAGCAAGGACATGTGGGAATTTATAGCCAAGGACAGGGCGTGGGGTGGGGGGTCTATGGATGGAAAATTACTAAGGGCAGACATCAAGGGTAGGGGAATTCTTGTTAAATGGACCTAACAGGATTCTTACTAAAGGTAGACCAAGGACTTACACTTCAAAGGTGGGAGATGAGGCACTTGGTCAGAAGTCATGGGTCAGGGGATGATTTGTCAGGGTTCTTTACTAAGGCTGCGCCGGGAAGGCCAAAACCAGTTCAGGACCAAGGTCGAGGCAAAGTCAGAAAGAAAGCTCAAAGGAGCCTGACCGTAGTTTGAGCAAGGAAAGCCTAGTCCGTCCTTGCTAACCCCGTCGGAGGCCTAGTGAATCCTGACAGGCTTCGGTCTCTGTCCTCTTAGCACACGCTGCTGAGGCCCTCAGCCCACTGGCCCTCCACTTCTCAGTCCAGTGATTCTGTCTTGCTAATTCCACCACTGAGGTCTTTCTTCGTCAGCCACCTCTGCAGTTTCTTGGGGCTCAGTTACTGTAATCTGAATTCCCACATCCCATTGGGGCGCTCAGGACCCTGTGGGGATGCCTTCAAATCATCCACCCAGACACCTCCCACAGCAATTGTTACTCAAACAGGTAAAAGTTTGGGGGCTTATATTCAGGACTAATGTTCAATTTGACTACTATTTGAAAAATCAGAAGTTGTCCCTTTTATTCAAAAACTCCCCATAATTTACCAAGGGCTTCTACTCATGTGGGTTAATAAGGAAGGAATAATTCCGAATCTGCCAAATTTTACCTCAGATCTGAGGAGAACTACTACAAAAGCCCATAATGTACTCAGAATAGGGGGAAGAAAGGACAAAGAGAACAAATCTTTTCTTCTCTTACGGAGTTTTTTCAATTGACAACATTATCGTCCCGGACTGGCAGGCATTCCACATACATACAATACTTCTGAATTAAATTTTACTGACTTTTCTTTTAATGTATGGGGTATATAATGGTACTTGATTCTAAACTAGGAAGTCATTTTCTGAACGTAATATTCTATCTAAAACTGCAATGTTTCACAGTCTGGTAAGGACTGGCAGAGATCTGAAGTGGGAAGAGTACTTGTCAAGATATCAGGAAGTCTGGAATTTGTCTTAGCCCTGTCACTAAAGAGCTGGGTCATCTTGGCCAATTTGTATACTTCTTTCAACCTTGGTTGCTACATCTGCCAAATGATGGAGATCTGAATATGTAAGCTTCTTTTTTTGTTAGGATACCTGATAACCCTGTTACTGGAAACTGGGTTCCCAGCTCCAGGCCAAAGAACATGTGGACATGCCCGGGCTCGTTCTACAGACCTCTGTGGCAGCCAGCCTGCTGGCCTTGCCCGGGGGACCCAGATCCTTCCTGGGAGAATGTGTCCCTAAAGAAGAGGCCAGACTCCAGAAGCCTGATAGAAAACAAAGCCTCGCTTGACCGAAAAGTGGTTATTTTCAATGTGTAACAGTGTTTATCATTCTTATTTGTCACCTAACTCCTTAAGTTCAATGAAAAGCTAATGAATTAATCAATAATAAATTACTAAAAACTGAAAGACTAGGTTTACTAAAAATAATCTAAAAAGTATAAGGTGACCCTTCTTATGAACTCTATCACAAAAAGGGAGTGGAAAATTCTTTACTTTGCAAGATCCCCAGAGCAACCCTGGCACTAAGAGACCTCCAGTGTTTTCACACTGGTGCTTGGAGGAGGCGCAGCTGTACACAGAGAGAGAAGGGTGCCCACAGAGCAAGAGTTGTCCCAGGTAGGGTATCTGGTAATACCCAGTAAAGGGGCCCCAACACTTGTCATTTCCTGCATTGAGCGCGGTAGTTCATGAGCTGCTACAAGATACCTCCACGGATTCCCATTAACCTCTGAAAGACTTTGACAGAGGCTGGAGGGCCTGAGGGAGCACAGGCATAGTGCACAAATATTGCTCTTGATTGCACAACGTGCATTTGTCCTTCTTCAAGTAAGAGAAACCTAATTTTTCTTCAGGAAAGCACCCCTACTTCACTCTCAGTCTTTGTGGTTTGGAAGCACTTGACCCATTTCCCAGCTTGGGGTGGGGGGAGGCGGGCATAAGTTCCAGGAAAGGTTATTTGATACATTCCATCTTTTTGGCCATTGTGAATGTAGTATGGACTGGTCCATGACCAAAGTCAAGCCATGAAATGAAAATACAGGATTTTTATGGAATACTTGGATAAGTGACATTCTTTTTTTACTAGGATTACAAACAACAGGGAAAATGAAAGACTAAAGCTGCCAGAAATTGGTAATGGCAAAAGCTTACCTCAGAAAAATTAATATAGAGAGAAGTAGAGCCAAGAGCTGCCAAAAATTATGGAAAATTTGGAGATAAGACAAAGAGTTAGCTAACATATCCTTTCAGGGATAAAGGCCTCCCAAGAATTATCTTGGGAAATTAACTTAGATGGACTCACTCTTCACTATTGATTAAAGATCCAGAAGTAGTGCAGTCCCATACTAACTTGTAGATATTTGTCTGGTAGAGATGAAAATAATGTTTGTCCAGTCCAAAAGGTTCCAGGTCATTGCTCTCTTGGATATCAACAAGTTTATTTATTCACCAAGCAATCTTATTTCAGTATGCTTTTATTGAGTTGCCTATAAACACCTAACTTCTTAAATGATTTTTGAACCAGTTTTAATATCTTTTATGGTTCCCTCATAAATAAAATCTTTAACATGAGTTCGCTTAATATTTGCCTGTAAGTCATGATTTTACTTTGAAATTTTCTGTATATCATAGATATGAAGGGGGAAAAAAGGAAATAGAGGACAAATCCTGACTCCTTCATCTCAGTCCCTGGGTCCTGCTACTCCTATTTGTGCACTCCACTGTCCTTTGGGTTAATATATCCCACATTGTGGCAAGCCAATGTGAGCTGGGTTTCTGTCTTTTATATCTAAGATTCTGACGCTCAGTTCCAATGTGTGGGGTTTTCTTATGCATACCACCAAGCAATTCTCTGACATCAGCTGGGTGTCCTACAATTCAGCTCAATTCGGATTCTATGTACCTGGAGATAGGGAGATAGCATCGGATTCCACAGGTCACCTGCTCGGTCCACAAGACTACACCCCTCTTCAGATACCAATTACGAACCCAGGTTGTTGCATGTGCCTCTGACCAACAGGCTATAGATCAGAGCGTCCAGCTGCCCCCTTCTTGGTTTGGTTAATTTTCTAGATCAGCAGCTCACAGAACTCAGAGAAACATACCTCTTAGCAGATTACCAGTTTCTTATGAAAGGATATAACACAGGAACAGCCAAGTGGAAAAGATGTGTAGGGCAAGGGAAAGGGAAAGAGCTCAATTTATGCTCTCTCTGCGTTCACCCAAATCTCTGTTCACCAACCCTGAAGCACTGCAAGCCCCACCACTTTGGGCTTTTATAGGGGTTTCATTATACAAGTATGATCACTATAGCCCACTGGCCACTGGAAATTGCTTCAACTTCCTGTCAGGAGGATGAGACTGAAAGTTACAGACCTTTAATCCCATGGCTGGTTCTCCTGGCAACCATTCCCCATCCTTAGGAGAATTCACCTCAGTAACATAACAAAGATACCTTTATAGCTCATTACTTAGGAACTAGGATGAACACCAAAGATATACTTCTTATTATAATTTACAATATAGCAGCATTCATAACAGTGGTGATAAATACTGGTGATCTCTATAAACAGGAAAATGTAGTTTGATACCATTTTGAATATATAGCCTGTGAGATCTGAGAAACATGGAATGACATGTTAAAATACATTTTTTTAGTCTTAATTTCAGTTGAGGTCCCCCAAACTATAAATACCAGGTACCACTACCACAGTGTACCATCATTAAGGCTGAGAAGACAATTCTGAAAATCAGCTTTATGACCCTTAGTTGATCATTAGGTATATAGCTTATAAAAAGAGATTGAGAAAAGTATGGGATATTGGAAGACTGTGTTATGTGGGATTTTGTAGTGCGCACTCCCATTTCATGAGGGATAAGTAAAAGCTACCTTCTCCTGACCTCAAGTCAGGAACCACTCTGAGCGAGCTACGTAGACAGCTGTCTGAATCACAGCTGAAAAATCCGAGGGACATGAGTCTGCAGTTCTCTACTGCTCTGATAGAGAAACAAACGTGTAGCGGCTGCATTGGGATGGGCCTGTTTTCCAGGGTTTGTTAGAGTGAAAAAAGCACGAATATTTCCTATAGGTTAGATGTGGCTCATGCACAGGAAAGCCAAGGTGAAGTTTTCTTAGATCTTGTCTATGAAAGCCATTTGAAGACCCAAGGAGACCTCAGCAGATAAAATCTAGAAGGGTCCCACTAGCTCCGAAGAAGTAAACAGAGGAGCTTTAGCAATCAAATGAAGTAGCTGCCTTCCCTTGTGCTAAATGGATTTCAGGCAAGAGACTCTAGTTAATGGGACCACCTAATCCTTCAGTCTCTTCACTTGGTTTGGACATATGAAGTCCTGAACTTAGACTGCATTTGGGGACAAAAGAGCAACCAGAAAATTCATGGGTCCTCATTAAGTGGATAGAGGAAATTATTTTTAAAAACCTTAAAGTAGGTTTGAATGTATTGCACGGAAATTAAGTTGTTTTCTCATCATATCCCATGAGTTCTTCTTGGCTAAAGCGATCATTACACACCTATGATATCTTTGTATTGCCTTGATTATTAAATGAGGATTTCCCTGTCAGTTAAATGCTTCTGAAATCAGGGTATACCTTGCAATCAATACGCACATTTAATGTTAAGGAAACAGTATAATTTTTTCTCTACAAAACTATGTTATTAGGTTGATAGTGAGCTTTCGAATAAGAGGAAGATGGTAATACAGCAAAAATTCTGTAGTCCTTAGTGCTCCATTCCCACCACCACGTCAGAAACTACATAGATTACATTTTTATAATAAAATCTGACAGCCTGGCCAAAGGACATTACCCTTTTCAACTCCTATTAGGGTAACAATCTCATTTCTAAAATCCCCAAAATTTCATCAGCAGGTACTAGCCATCAGAGGAGGTGACACACTGCGATTGACCAAGCTGTCTGACAGAAAGGGCCAGAGAGCCTGGCAGGTGCCCTCAGTGTCACCGCTGATTTTGGTAGCAATGCTCTCAGGGAACCCAAATGTCAGTGCCAGCCTAGTGTCCCCAGGCTCAGGGAGCAGGACCGGACAGGACAGCAGAGATTGCCCGAGCTGCAGATATTTCTTCATGCCAGAGAATGGAATAAGCGTGACAGGTGGCAAGACAACTGCTTGAACAGAACAAGTTCAGTTTCATTAGATGTTGGGAGTAACAGATGATTAAATTTTATTTCTATTTAGACTGCTTAGGAAACTCTTCCAAGGTGAGGTAAGTAGTGACAGCAAAGCAAGCTGTTTTATGTCCTTTTACCCTGGGCCTGCCTCGCCTCCAAGTTGAGCACTGTCCCTCTTCTCTCCTGTATTGAGCATCTGTGAGAAACTGATGAGCCATAGACCAAGTCCCCCATCAGTTCTCAGAAAACCAGGAGAAAGAGGCCAGCGGAGGAAGAGCTGGGGAGCTGGGATAAGGGAAGCTTCCCGTTGACCTTCCCGTTGACCTTCTCTGTCTCTCCCTGCTCCACCAGCTGAAATGCACCGATGTGCTCATTCTGCTCCAGACTACCTGGCATCCTGACGCCTTCCCTTGTTCCTGCCCACCTACCCCTTCCAAATCTCCACATCAGTGCCAGTCATACACTATGTCCACCCATTCAATTCAATTCATTTTAAAATTTGTGAGTACTAACTGTGCGGTAGACACAAGGTAGACCACGCTGGATACCCAAAGATGACTCGGATGGCATCCTCCCTCAAAGAACTTACAGCTTCAGAGGTGAGACAGGCATCAGTGTAAATACATAGGTGGCGGAATTAAAGAAATGTTATATGACAGGTACAGAATACCAAAGAAGCACTCGGTTCATGCTTTATTGGTATTAGAGAAAACTAGAAAAAATTGAATTTGATGAGGCATGAGAAGGACAGAGGTCAGTGTGTGGGGTCATAGTTGGGGGAAGCAAAGGTCATGGTCAAGAGTATTTAAATGAAACGGTATTTGGGAAGAGGCAATACAAGCAGAGATGCAATGTGTGCTGGGGCTGGGAAATGAGCTGTGGTCTGATCATGGAAGCTCTTTAACAACACTGAGAAACTTAGACATTATTACATTATAATGGTCAGTAAGGATGAATATAGGCTCCTCCCTATGCCTTGGAAGATCATTCCTTTGACACTGTGGATATTGGATCACAAAGGCAAAACTTTAAAGACAGAGACCAGTTCCATGGTTACTGCCATAACAGAGACAGAGAAGAGAAAGGACTAAACTGGGGTAACAAGCACAGTAAGAAGAGGTAAATTTGAACATCATTGAATCAGGGAAAGCAAGAGGCCATAGTGAGTGAGAGTGCAACTGAAATGACCTATTTTACCATCAGGGAACACAAAATATTGTCATACCCTTTATGCTGCAATTAAATGCCCCCAAATCTCATCTCACCCTTTAGGAGCATATCTTTGTCTTCTTACTTGGTAATCCCCAGAAATTCCCAGGGACTTTCTTATGTCCAAGAAACCAAACCTGTTTATTCCCAACTTACTACCAAAACCAGAAATTAGAAATGTCCTAGGACAGAGTTTAGAATGGAACCCTCAGTCTCCCAACTGGAGAACCGGTGTTTGAGCTGGCAGTCAGGAAGTCAAGAAATCCTCTGCCTCCTGCCTCAGGCACTGCCACAGGGGCTGACTCAAGTCACAGGTGAGCTTCCAGTTGTGAAGGATGGTGTCATCCTTTTCCCCACATGCCAAAACAGGCCCCAGGCTACCGGCAATATCACTTCCCTGAACACCTGCACGCCCAGAAGCTTGGTCTGGGGCATATCCAGGGTCTTTGCATCTCAGTCCCAGGCCACGTTTCTCTTCAGTCACACACCTTGGTAAAGAACCAGCTTCTTTTTCTCCACTACCATCATCTCTGTCCTGATGGCCTTTTTCTGCCACTAAGTTTTAGTCAGAAACATGCCTTCTACCTTTACAAATATCTATAACTTTGAATTCAGGTAGATGCAATTGACCTCAATCCTTTTACTGCTAGAATATCCCCAGGATTCCTGGGTTCAGTTCTCATTTTATAAATTTCTCTGATGATAGCAAGAAAGGAGCTGCAGTAACAGGAAAAATGTGGAATTATCCAGAGTTAAGAATTGACAAGCTGTGTAAACTCCTGGTAAAGACAGTGACAGAGTCGAGCCTGTGAAAGAGAACAGAGTTGGAAGGAGTGGCTCAGAGGGTGGGAAGGCAGGTCAAGACAGGAAAGGGTCCAAAGACTAGAAGAAGAAGAAAAGAACCAGAAATTAAGATTAAAAAATTTTTAGATTCAGTGAGAGTAAGGATTTGAAAAGGTTAAATGACAAGAGGGTGAGCTGAGAAAGGAGAATGACATATTTTTCAATATGAGTGAAATAATAATTTATTATAGTCTTATAAGTAATAGGTTCCCCTAATTATATCAATATTTATATAGTAGCCTGGAATAAATAATTTTCTGGTATTTGCCCCCAATTTTCTGAATGGCAAACTCATTCTCGTGCTTTAAGACCAGTCCAATCCCATCTTCGTGAAGCTTTCTTGCTTTTCCCAGGTATCTCCTCTGATCAATTAGATCATGTCCTGTCTTGATCTCCATAGTGATTCCTGTCACAATACATTTTTTATACATGTAAGGGAAGAATACTACATAGTTTTTTAAAACCAAAGTCAACTGTAAACAATTCTGTTCCTAGAGAACTGGTAAAATTTCTCTGTGGGGAATCTTCTATTTAACAAAATAGATTCATAGCCCCCTATGCTTGTGACCTCCAGAGTGTGATTGGGCTGGTCAGTGAAGACACTGAATTCCACATCTGGATCTGCTCAGGGCACAGAAAATGGAATAGCCATGGAAGGCAGGACAGGGCAAATCCAGTCATTTGAATGATCAGGAAATTGGAGTGATGTAACCAAAAGAATGTAAGCCCATTGACTCTAAAATGATAATAACAAAATCTTACTAAGGGTGAAGGGCCTCTCTGGGATGTGTAATAAGTGTCCGAATATTTTTTCTTAAATGTCCAAGGAAAAGAGATCCCAGCTGTCATCTGGGATGTATGCATGACTATATATACCTCCCACTTACTCCACGTCAGTGTATATATGAAAAAACTATTTAGGTGTGTGCAACACAAGCTGTTCTACAGTGTTTTTAAATCATAATTTGCTATTACTATAGTGATTCTTCATTACCTACAGTGTATAACATATAGTAAGTGTTCAATAAGTATTTGTTGAATGAATAGATAAATATATAATACATGCATTAAAAACAGTTCTATTCTGTTAGGTAAGAAAATCAGGTCATTTCTTAATGATGTGAGAAAAGTTCCAAAAAGTAGGAGATCAAATCTTAAATTTTATGTTCAAAAGGCCTATAATAGAAAAGGGACTCAATATTTACATGTCATATTTTACCCTTGAAAGATATGAATGATAAAACTAGGATGGCAATACTGCAGTTATTAAGAGAAGGCAAAACACAAGGGAAAATGAAATTCTTATGAAAGAATACAGGTCTTTGCCAAGATTATAGGTAATAAATAATAACGAGGTTGACAAGTTTAGTCTCTACAGTTCAGTGTTATGTAGGTAATTAATTCTTATGTCATCTCTGTAAGGCAGACAGCAGTAACACCTATAGCAAGCAGAAACCAGAGACCCCAAAAAATTCTTTTAATTAAATTTAATGGGTGTTTAATGTTTGGCAAGTCAGGAGTAGTGTCCAAAGCCTAGCTTTCTATTCTTACACTGGCAGCAAGGAAAACAACACTGCAAAGGACAGACCACTTTTGAAAATCAGAAAATTCTCTACCAACCTCCTTGGAATTATAAAGCCTTGTTGATATTTTATTTTACCACCCACCTCTCTGCTAAAAATAAAAATAAAAATGGGTATATGCTTTCTGTTGTTTCGAACAGTAACCTTTTGGGAATTTTCAGATAACACTGGAGGCATTCTAGAAAATTAAGAATCATAATATTAGTAAATTGTGATTTAAAAATAATATATAGCAACTTGCATTTCAAACAACTAAATCATGTTTTCCATACCAATGGAATCTAAAAAAATAAAACTTGCTTCCAAAAATTAGATTTACAGGTCACAGTTATAATATTAAAACACCCTTCCAGAGTAAAGCAGAAAAATGAAGATTAAGGTAAGGGTTTTTTTTTTTTCTTTATTTATAGAATCAAGGCAAGGAGAATAAATTCAAGATGATAGAAAGTGTTGTCGACAAAGTGCATCAGAGGCGCGAGAATTACTTCAAGCCATAAAATCACTCCACATAAATATGTAACCTCCGTGCCAGTCTGCTGAGCATAGTGGGGAGAAACAGACTAAATTTAAAAGTCAAAAAGCTGTTTATTGGACTTTTTTCATTGTGCAGAGTTTACATAGCATACACAATATATAAAAGCCTGCCATGCAGACTAGTTTATGGAAAAATATGGCACTGAAATAATTATTAGAATAGTTAATGGAAACGTACAAAATCTGTATTCTACTCTCCTGAAAAAATCAACACTGTTCCCATTTCTCATTTTTGAAAAAGGATTTATAATACTTGACACTAGATGATTTTTGAAAAGTACTTTTAGAACCTAGGTGAGAAGATTTTTCTCAGATACAAAGCATTAAACATTTTTTTCTTTCTCTTCTTATTGTAAAAGAGAAGGACTCCACCCAGCCCATCAAGTAATTTTCAAAGCCAAAAAAATTGCTTATTTTCTTTCCTTTCATATTTTCCAGAAGATTTCTAAGCAAATTTTCAGAAACCATTTGTCATTCATGTTAACAAAAGAACCTTTCCTCACTGTCTTCATAGTTACATTTCATGTCTGAGACTGACTTTATAATTTTACAACTTTTATGCCCATTGTTATAGATATCCTAAAACAAAACTAAGTCATTGATTGGCAACTGTAGAAATAAATGGAGACTGCTGAAATCAGCACAAACAAGGCTATCTATGTGTTCAGAGTCAACTATGGCAAGAAAGTCAGCCACCATCACTTGAATTTTGCAGAGACTCAAAGATGGACAGAAAAGTGACAAAGCTTGATGGTGGAAAAAAAAAGGGGGTGGGTGAAAGCATCAGTTATGACTTGATTGGAAGTCATTGGCATAAGGATGCTAGAGGAGGCAAAACTAAAATAAAAGAAGGGCATCCGATGTAATTGGTTTAGGGAGCATATCTGTTTTTTTTGTGTCAGTCCTGAGTTGGAAGCAGAGGCAAAAAAAAAAAAAAAGGGATGCTAACAAGGACTGATCATACCCCCTCCATTGTGGGACAATTGCTGGCAAAGTTGTGGTTTTGTGTACCAAACTGGTTGCTGAGGGTTGTGGGTCATGGTTTTATTGTCATATATCATATGGTCTAGCCATTATCTGTTTGCATATTCAGTCTCTCATCTCCCTTTTCGGTCAGTATCTTACTTGTGAGAGGTTAACTAATTCATGAAAGGCTAGAAATCCTACCATTGCTCATTGCTCAGAGATCATTCAGCCACCTTCATAAGCAACTGCTTAGCAAGATAGTCTTGGCATTTCTCTTATATCATCACAGTGATCATTTGATGAGAGAGCAGCCATTCTGGGGAGAATGCAATGGACCAACACAACAACCATTATGACCAAAACTAGAGCAATTCATAGTTTCTGTAAAATGTGTGAAACCAGGAATTCCAATCACCCAACACAGGCCAAGACCAAATTCTATAGACCATGAGGATCAACCTTAGAGAGGCAAGCAGTTTTTTTTTTCATTATGGTTATGTATAACCTGCTCTGCTATGTTCTACCATTGCTACAAGTAGAGCAAAACTTAGCAGTGGCACAGGTGCCACCATGGCTAGCCAGCAAGAAATCTAGAGTAATGTGACTGTCCATCAGGACTTGTACTAATGAGGTGAGAATGATCTATATTTCATCTCAAGCAGAGATGGTATCATTAATAAGTTCTACCAAAATTAGTGATAACTTTCTGATAAGAACAGATACTATACTTGATCTTAGCCAAAAGGCTGAGAAGCGATAAATTAGTGATAACTTTCTTACAGTCTTTTCCATTGTTATGTTTCCCACAGGTGGGAACACTGATTTGGCTGTTTGCATAAACAGTGAGTCAGTATTCCCTCAAGTAGAATAGCTGAATAATCAAGGATGGCATTGTTTTGGATCTTCTGCCTGAATCAGAACTTCCACCCCTGCTGACTTATAGAATTAGGCTCTGTGCACTGACAAGCTCAGAGTACTACCTCTAAAGCATGTAAAGTTCTAGTCTGAGGCAAACAGGACCAGATATCCTGGACACAAAGGAAGTGATAGCCAGTAGGGCCACATGGAGAGCCAGGACAAGAAGTGGCTCATGGCAGAAGGTCAGAATCAAGATCTTACATTGGTCATGTTACATATTTGAATCTCTGTTAGTCCCTAATAGGTGGCAAATATTTGACCACTACCTCATGAGGGTTGTTGAGTCCAAATTTAGAATAACCTTGGTTTTTATCAGCAGATTATAGTAACTAGCCCTTTTTTTAGAAGAGAGGGACACAACAAAGTTACAGATCAATTTGTTTAAGGTCAGTTTTCCATGTTTAAGGTGTAAATGGAAATGTCATTGGTTATAATTCCCCGTGATCCCATTTGATCAAATTACAATTTACCAGAGGTTTTATCATGGGAATCCAGTGATGGACAAAATGTCCAACAGTCAGTAAGATTGAAGGTAGTGACTAGTTTTTTTAGATAATGTAACAGTGGCATTAGAATGATTCTGTTCTGATCTAACAATTATGAAAAAGAGGAAAGAAAAGAGAAAAGGAGCTATTATAGATAGATGAAAACCAGTGGTCTATAGAAAATGAGTATAATTATAAGAAAGCAGTGAAAAGCAGAACAGGAATTGGTTAGGGATTCTGGTCCAATATCTTGGGTGACTCTACCCTCTCTTTGAGATCGCTGACGACATCTGAAGATTAGCTGCTTCTACATGATCTCTGAGAATCTTCAGTTTCAAGTTGCCTGTTGGAGTAGGTTTTTAATTGTGTAGAATTATGATTACTTCTTTAGTTGCAAAATGTGGAACCCAAGGATTAACTTGCTGAGGTTACTCTACTGTATGTGTTGTTCACAACATCTGATATGGTCCTGTACAATGAAGTTCAAGGGCAGTTTTCCTTTAATGTCTCTTCCAACAGACAAAATCACCTCATTGAAAATCATGAAGAGGCTCTTTGGGAAGAAGTTGTGGCAAGGTGGCCTTATCTTTCGCTGATGGGACTGAGTATAGTATCTGAGTCCATTATAATATTTTACCATGTCTGTTTATAGCAGGATGAGCCTATTATCAGAAGTGAAATTCTTCAATGTATGGCCCTTCAAGTTACTGGTTCATAGGGGTTCACCAATGTGTCCCCAAGGGAGTGGATGGCCATAACGGCTATTGGGAATACCACTGGCCATCGGAGCTGAAGGATTTATGAAAGCTTTGTTACTTTTAAATTACAAATTACATTTGTTCTTTCAACCATTTTAGAAGATTGTAGGTGATAAAGGCAGTGTAGTTTCTCTGTAAGGGGTAATACATTACTGAGTTATTTTATAATAATTTCCATGAAATGTGTATCTTGGTCACTTGATATAAAAGTTGGTATAACCCAGGTTGAAAACACAAAGTCTAACAGCATTTTAGTAACTATAAGGGCGGTAACTTTTTGACCAGGAAATTCTTCAATCTTTCCTGAAAATAGACATATAAAAACCTAATATATTCAAATCCTAGGGAGGATGGAAGCTGGATAAGCCCATCTGAAGGTGTTCAAGGACACTTAAGACTTAATTCCCAAGATTATATCTTTGATAGGTAACACATGACCTTCAGTTATCTTTTTAAAGTTTCCTATAAATGTTTATTTAAAAAAATAGTAACCAATATGTCTACATTGTATTAAGTAGTTTCATGGACACATGTGACTAATATTCATTTGAAATCATCTGATGTTACCAAGTAGCTAACCTGAGAGTGCCAGTTTGATGTGAGTAAAGTATACAACCATGTATTTTCTATTCTTATTTTTCCAAATCAGGAGTTAAATGTTAACATTTTATAATGGAGTCTTTGAATTCCATTCTTTGGGGGTTTAATTAATTAATTAAGATCATAATCTTAGTTAAGACTTCTTGTCTGGCATCAAAATCTGTTGGAGCATTTCCTTCAGCTTCTCTGTTATCTCTTTTGATGTAGGCCTCAACATTTACAATAGCCACCTCTCTAGGAAGTAGGAGTGCATTTAAGTTCCTTAATTGTTATTTACTTTTTACTAGGGTTCCAGCAGATGTGAGAAATTCCATTTGTTACCAAAACATTCCAAAGTCACACACTATTCCAAAAACTTACTTGTCATTTGCCTAAATGTTTACTCTCTAATGTTTTGATAGTTCACAAGCTCCGGAGTACAATAAATTCTGCCATTGGATCTGATTTTACTTCAGATTGAGGACTATATGCTAAAGGAAAGCTTAAGTTAATGATAGCACATCCTGTTTCATAACCTCTAGTTTCAGTTTGAAGGTAGGATTGACCCATCGACAAATAATATTAGGTCACAGTTCTCCATGAGAGTCTCTAATAAAGCTAAGTGAGGTACATAAAATTTCCTCACTGACATCAAACAATGTGAGATTCCCCTTCTTCTGAAAGAGGCAGGAAAGTGGCAGTATACATGGTGTTACAACAGCGAATAATAATGTGAGAAGGTAAAAGTAACGAATTTCAAGAGAGGTTAATTGACTGTCTGAAAATTATTGCGTATTCTCAGATGGCAGTAATGTCTACACTGTGTGTAGAACAGAGCAGGAAACCTAGAACCAGCTCAGCAGAATCATCAGTAAATTTTTTCGTGCTAGCTGTTGCCCTAAAACAAGAGGGCCTTGCAACCAGGTCAGGATTGAGACTACAATAAGTTATGATTTTGGTGGTTTCCAACAAGTTGAGTTAAAAATCACAGGGTTTATCCATATTATTCATTTAAAAAAAGACAAAGGGCTTTTTGTAGTTAGAAATGCAGTTACATTGTGTCCCCACCCCCAAAAGATATGTTGAAATCTTAACTCCCATAGTTCAGAGTGTAACCTCATTTGAAACGAGATTATAAATGTAATTAGTTAAGATGAAGTCATACTGGAATAGAGTGGGCCCTTAATCCAATGATTGATGAGAGCATGCCCATGGACAATGGAGGCAGAGATTGGAGTGGTGCATTGACAAGCCAAGGAATGCCAACACTTGCTGGCAAACACCAGAAGCCAGGAAGAGGCAAGGAAGGATTCTACCCTTGAGGCTTCAGAGGGAGTATGACTCTGCCAACACCTTGATTTCAGATTTCTAGCTTTCTGAACTGCGAGACAATTTCTGTTGTTTTAAGCCACATAGTTATGGTACTTTGCTATGGCAGCCATAAAAAACTAATACAAATCCCCAGAGAAGGAGAATGTTGAACAACTTCCTTCAGATTCCAAATCTGTTCATGTTTAGGCTCTGAGAGGGGCGAGTCTCTTACTGAGGACTTAGTCAATTCATGAATAGGTATCATAGTTCAGAAGAAAAATGGCACCCATTGACTGTAATATCTAGTTAAACTTAGAAATCTTCTCAATTGTCATTTTGTAAGATACCTAGGATAAGTTTGCATGTTCTTAATCAGGAAAGTGTTTTTCTCTCCTTAGATAAGTCATGTCTTATATAAAGAGGCAACTGTAGGAGAAGGGGAAGACCTTATTAGGAAAGTGAGTTTAATTTGTTGTTGCTGAGTTGGTCAAATTGCTCATTAGATTTGGCTAAAGAGTTTTGGTGGGACAATTGTTAAATTAGAATTTGACTTGAAATACTTAACAATACAGTATTGTACACTTAAAGATATGTTGAGGGTTACTCTGACTGGTGTGACTAAGTTGGTTGGGAATCGACCCGGTGTGACTAAGTTGGTTGGGCATCGACCCACAAAGCAAAAGGTCACCAGTTTGATTCCTGATCAGGGCACATGCCTGGGTTGAGGTCGGTCCCGGGTTGAGGCACATGCAAGAGGCAATTTTTCTCTCTCACATTGATATTTCTCTCCCTCTCTTTCTCTATCTCTTTCCCTGTCTCTAAAAATAAGTAAATAAAATATTTTTTTAAATAAAATTTAAAAAAGATTTTAAAAAGATTTGTTGAGGGCAGAGCTCATGATCTTACCACAAAAAAATAAAATAAAATTGTAATTAAATTTAAATATACTGTCAGAACTGATAGGTCACTTTCTCAGTTACCATTTATAATAATGAAGTTTGGGATTTACTCAAGAATTATTTAACATCAAGCAAGTACTACTTTCTGGGAGTAAACGTAGTATCGAAATATGAATCCCTATAATTTGCCTTTTTATTTCCAACATGTTTTAATTAACAGTGTTTTTCTACATCACTAAACATTTTTATCTACATCAGAATCTACTTCTTTTGGTATAAAGTTTACGTTAGGGATAGGAAGAGTGCTCAAAATAACGATAGAGTCTGTGGTGCCCCCCTGGGGCCTCAGTGAGGATTTTAGAGATAACTACCTCAGTGCTTGTAAGTGAGATCATACACACAAGACAGAACGTACTCGCAGTCTTCAGATCATTCAATTCCCACGTCTACTTTGTGGATTTTAAGGCTATACTTCCATGATCGACCTTAGGGCCAACTTATTAAAGATCTCATTTTGTTTATACAAAGAATTTGATTTGGAAGCCTCTGCATGAATTTAAAAAAAAAAAATACTGCTCATTGGGCCTGAGAAACAGTATCCCCCTTTTTTCTAAGGTGCCTCTCAATGAACAATCTTCTTGCAGTCAAATGCCTTCCAGAGTGGTCATTGAAGATTTAAATAATCCTTAGTGAAGTTATGCCATTTGGAAATATAGTTGCATAAATAATGAGGATAAGAAGAGTGCATATAAGATGAAAGAGTTTTTCCTGAAAGAGCAGAGGATTTAGACTTAAATGACCCAATGAGAGCTGGCAAGAGTTGGCCAAAATTAACACTTATGCACTTCATGTTTTGGGTTTCTAATCTGGTGGTTGACTACCTATGGCTGCAGATCCAAAAACTGGTGACCCCTCACCCATGTTCTGGGATTTTTCACAATGATGTTTTTTCTAAAGATGGTTGCTAATTGGCCTTTATTTTTTAAGATTTTATTTATTTATTTTTAGAGAGAACGGAAGGGAGAAAGAAAGGGAGGGAGAGAAACTTCCATGCAAGAGAGAAACATCGATCGGTTGCCTCTCCTACATGCCCGAACGGGAAACCAAACCCACAGTCCAGGCATGTGCCCTGAATGGGAGTTGAACCAGCAACCTTCCACTTTGTGGGACGAGACCCAACCAACTGGAGCCACACCAGTCAGGGACAGTTGTTCTTTTAAGAGGAACTGAAGTCAAGAACAATTTATGTTGCCTTAATGACATCACTGCCAAAAAATTTGCTTTTCAAATGAGCCATTAATCAGAATTTTTATTAATATTTATCAGTTTTTCCAACCTCATTAGTCTAAAGAGGACTTGCTATAAATGTGACATATGCAATTTTTATGCAATTATATGAAATTCCATATGATTTTAATAACTAATAACGTGAGTAAAGAGGTAATAAGCTGGTAAGATTATTTTTCTGTGAAATGCACACTGTTCAACAGTATCAACATTTTATTACTATAATCACTACATAAAAACAGGGAAGTAAGAGATGTAGTTAGATTTAAACAAAAGACTATTTTCCAGTACACTAAAACTGGGTTGAACTTGGTAGTCTCAAAGATCTTGTTTAGTCCCTCAACTTTGATGGATAGCTCACCTTTGTGTAAAGTTTAATAGGTGCCAGACATAGTTCGAAGCCCTTTAAAAAGGTAAACTTCTTTATCATGATTCTAATAACATTTATTGAGTGCCTGTTATGTGCTGGATCCATTTACGATTAATATCTCTTTAATCCTCAAAATAACCTGGTAAAGTGGCTATTATTTTCTTTCTAAAATGACAAGTGGAATTCTGGCAAGAGTAAGCATCTTGATTCCAAGCTCGTTCTCTTTCTGTTTTACCAGCTTGCTGTTGCGCCCTTGCTGGCGAGTGCAGGGAAGGGAGCGAGTGGAACTTCAAGGCTGGGGACCAGGAGCAGGAGGCCAGGTAAGGCTGCATCTGGCGGGGCTCCAAAACCAGGACGAGAGTGTTGTCTCCCAGGTATGAGGTGAAAGGGTAATCCAAAGCCAAAATCAAATCAATAACACCCTGAGTTCGAGAGCCAAGAAGCTCAGGAGGAAGCTGAGTAACCAGATTCTAGCAAGAGAAGCCTAAAGTAGCTAAACTGAAAAGAGTTATTGAATTAAAAAACAATGCGCGGCGGCCACAGAGTGCAGCAACCGGCCCAGCTAAGAAGGAAGTAACCCCATATTTGGCGAGTGAGCAGCTGCCTCAGTTTTAATCAGTTCTGGCAGTGCCAGATGGGGAGGAATGAAATCGGGCTGCAGAGGGATAAGGCGCGTCACAGAAGGACGGGGATGTAGGAGGCCCTTGAAAGCCGGCAGCTTCAGGAAGCAGCAGCGCTGTAGGGAACAGTAAGGGCTGAGGAACTTTCTGGGCTCTGTCACTCCTTAGAGGTGCGACTTTGGCGAAAGCCACTTAACCTTTCTAAGCCTTAGTCTCTTCATCTATAAAATAAAAATAATGAAAACCAAGCAAGTAATTTTTCATCCAGCCTAAAATAATTACAGTGTCTGAAAGTAGTAATTAGAGCAACAGATCTCCTTGTCCTGTCACTGACCCACAGCTCGTTCCCGATCAGGCTGCATCAACACAGGACGGTAGAAACAACCTGCTTTGTTGTAGGAAATAAATTTAACAGGACCTGCAACATAATAGAAAACTAATCACTGGTAGCTGTTATTCCTGTGGTTTTTATACACAAAGGACCACACAGAGATAGAGGAGACCTCTCTAATGAGTAATTCTCTCTGAAGCTGATAGGTAATCAACCTGTTTCTCCCAATTAACTAAACCTAATCCAAATCTAACAAAATTCATCTTGACTCTTTTTTAAGAGACAGATCTTTTAGCTGCTTTGTGCTTTAATAGGTATCAGAATTATAGTATGATTCAGCATATATGTTGGACAAATTGATTTGCTTTCCCCTTGGGTTCTATGCCGGTTTCATACATAAGGAAATCAACGGTGGTGGGGGTGGATCTCAAGAAGGAGTGCTTTTGATATAATAAATATTGCTGGTACAGAGTTATTCAATGCTCTTGGATACTACATATGAGGTGATATAGGGGTTTTTATGGTACATTATTAACTGGGTTTTTTTGTTGTTGTTGTTCTTCATGAGTTCCTATAGATGTACAATGCAGTTATTCAATATATTTTTTGCCTATGGTAATTTTATCCAAACAAATACAACTGTCTTTCAGAAGGGAAAGGAGGAAAAGGAGGAGATAAAGGGGAAAACAAAAAATAATAATAATAAAGTGGGATCACCATGACATGACCAACTTTGGTACTGATTTGGAGGCATATGTATATAAAAAAATAATAGCACAAGATGTTCAAAACAAATACTACTTAGGTATCAGCGATGCATTATTGTAACACCAAAAAAAAAAAGGGCAGCTGTTGAAAGTCTGTTCCTAATCTGACACAGCAACAGCACAGTTTGCAAAAGAAAGACATAGCTAAGCAGGCCACACTGTCTCACCAGCTTCTCATTTCAGACAGCATGGAAACCAGTGTCTGATTTGAAAAAGCCATCATATCAAACACCTTTGAAAATGTTAGTCCCTTAATTTCTTTGTCTACTAAAGAATACAAAAAAAACAAAATAAATATTACCCATTATCTTCTTTTGGTTGCTAAATGCCATGTATTTTCCTTAGTCTAAGGGCTTTCACACACAGCACTGCCTTTGCTTAGAATGTTCTCTTCATCTCCACCTCTACTACCACCCCTCACTTCCCAGCCTTTGTCTGGTTCATTGCTACTCAAATTTCTAACTCAAGCTTAAGGGCCACTTTCACAGAAAGGTGTTCCTGACTCCCTACGTTGGATGAGTTTCCCTGCATATATGCTCTCATAGTAGCCTACACTTCTTTCATTTATCTCACTTATAACTGACTTTTTAAAACGCTTGTCTTCTCCTGCCCCTTCCCTTATTTATTCCAATGAATCCACCCCTTATTCCATAAACAGCAGAAGGTCCTGCTTGTGTTTTCGTTGCTGTGCACCTAGGATAGTGCCTGGCAGGTAACAGACACTCAATAAATATTGATTGTTGAATGGATGGATGAATAGACAAATGGATGAGTGATAAGTAGGGCAGATTGAAGAAAAGAATCCCACAAGTATCCTGCTAAAGATAGTAGATTAATCAAGGTAACGCTAGCTTTGATTAAAAAGAAATTGCGATGCTTTAATACAGTAGACGTTGGTTGCTTGCTCATAGAGTAATTTCATGCAGGTGTTCCTACTCCATAAGAGGGGTTACCTCCACGGTGAATCAGATTCCAAGGTCCCTCTGTCTTAGGACAGGAGGAGGAGCGAGCAGTAGAGAAGCCTCACCTACTTCTTAAAAGGCCCAGCCTGGGAGGGATACAGGTCACTTCTTTTCACATTCAATTTACCACATCGGGAAGTGAGGTGGAGGTCTTGCCTGGGCACCCTCCTCCCAGTGACAATAGCACATGTGGAAAAGTGAGTCCAAATTTTTGGTGGACAGCTAACGCCTGATTAGCATAAACATATAATTAGTCAGTCCAGATAATTTAAGTTAAAACAATCTTCTGTACCAAAAACATACAACCTAAATTCTTTGTTCGACACGCCGCTGGTTAATTACACAACCTTCTGCTTCATTTTGCGTGCAAAATCATGACCCAACTAACGCTGTCCTAATGCTGACATTTTGAATTATTAAGAGTAAAGTCCGCAAAGCTCCCTTTAGTTTCCTTGGAGCTATTATGGCTTTATTGTGTTATTGTCATAGCTTTACTTAATGGTGTGTCAAAATTTTACATATAGCAAAAATGACCTAAGTGTTTTCAATGTCGCTTTGGCTGCCAAAGTTGTCTTCTAATCACCAAATCTACCCTTATTTAATTATCAGTGTTATAACCTAAGGTAGTATGACTGCATACCCAGAAATAGCTTTGTAATAATAGTTTAAAATATAAATAATTTAAGGTAGAATGACACTGGGCTTAAAACTATTATAGCTCAGTATATTTTATTACCATAAAAGAGAAGAAATAACGCAAGGATCCCTAACTGATTTTAGTGAATTCCTATCATATCTCAAAATGAGAACTGCTAGTCAATCTCTTTGGATGTTTTATAAGCACAAAATATTACTTAAATAACAGCAAGTGTATGCCCACTGCCAAGTGGAATAAACAAAAATATTGAAGTTAATAGTCAAACAAAATTATTGAAGATTACAGTCTCTGCTTGGAGGAACGATAGGGAAATGGAGTCTTATTTTAATGCAAATGCCAATGAAATTATATTTTCAAAAGATAATAGCCTTGTGATTTAATACTTTAATGTCAGACGTTTGGCGCTGACCACCAAAAGTAGGTAAAGCTGATTCTGTAAAGGTTGCTGCTATGCTCCTGAATAATCACTATGCCCCCATCCAGTGGTTGCTGACGCAGTGAAGAAGCAGTTTTTCATGTCACCACTGCTCACCTGTCACACCCTCTCTACCTCAGGGAGTAAATTTATTAGGCTGTTCAACCAAAGGCAGTTGGGTTGACCTAATCATTTATGTGGCCTTATTTTCTTTCCAGACAGGTGGCTTGTTATTAACTCAAAGATTAAGTGATATTGGAGAAAATTTTAATTGAAAAGCTACCTTGCTACAAGAGCACTTTCCAGCATGACTTCTGTTTAGGATGGCAATAACATCAAAATTCATTAAATATTGAGATGAGGTTTTATGATGCCATTAGTATTCCAGTGATTACTTGAAGGGGTCTGTTTTTATTGGTTTGAAAGGAATCAGAGCTATCCAGACAATTTCCATCCTCGAAAGAGTATATAGAGCTGTCTTTGTCAACCTGTTCAGGTTCATATTTTCACTGCGTGGGCAGTAGCATGTCTTCCTTCAGGGTAGCGCTTAACACAAATCAGACCAATCCACCTAAGATTTTTAAATTTATGTTGATAATCTTAACAACTAAAAATGGATGGAGATAATTCTTCTTGATCTTCTTGAGGGCGCTTAATAAAGAAAGAGCCCTGTAGTTCCTGCTACTCAGGAGGATCCCTGGCTCTTGAGGCCTGATGTTTAACTTTTCTTGCCATTTTGAACAACTCATATCCTTCATTTAAAGTCACTTTTTGCTTAAGCTAGCTAGAACCAGCTTGTGTGGCTTGAAAGCCAAGAACTTGACAATAAAAAACCCTAAAATTTGTGATTAAATGGTCACCCAAAGACACAAGATTTCCAGGATTCAACTGAATGACATTTTTACAGCTTTAAGAGTTGAACGGTTCTACCAAATAGAAGCATATGAAGGCAGGTCCGTCAAACTCAAAGAATTTGCAGCTATGCTAAGAGCCAAGGAAATGCCAAACTTAGTCGTGTCACCTACATGAGAACAAAGGTTTCCATGAGAAGAGCAGGGAAGTAAGTGAATTACATGGACTAGGAGATTAAATTCTTTACATTATGAAGTCCTTCAAATACTTGGTACTGCAAACAAGAATTCAGTCATCACCTTGGCTAATAAACTTAGCCATTTACCTATATTAGAAGGTATCCCTAAAATGTCTTAGGGTTTTATAAATGTTTCTGTAACGGGTAAACATATTTTAAATCCAGGAAGTTTTAGAATTAATTTTTAAAATATTTTGGAGGATTATATGTATAATAAACTGAATATAAGTCATAACAATAATATAATTGTGATTTGGGAATCTACACATTTTACACTTTATGTACCTTGACTATTTCAGAGAATTTGGCCTATTATATAGTAATTTTAGAATTCTATTTTAAAATACATAAATATGTAATTTAGATTGGCAATTTTAAGTAAAAAATTTCTTAGTTTATATGTTATCAGAATATTTAAAAGAAACTGAGTGTCACTATTTGCAAATTTAATTTATTATGTTTAAAACAATTATTCTAGAACTTAGAGGGATTTTTCATTAAGTCTGACAACAGAAACACCTAAAAGTAAATAAGAAATATTAAATCTATACTTATAGTTTAAAATGTCTTCGGGTGTTCAACTTTGTTTAGGAGGCTATTATTCAAAAACTTTAAAAATTATATATGAAATTTGACTAATTAATAAATAGAATAAATTTGAAAGCTGAATATACAAGTTTTGGCATTTGTAACTTTAATAAATAGAATAATTTTTTATGCCCAAAACAACACCCCTAAAAAAGTCACACATCCAGAAAAATATATAGTAGCAGGATAAAGAGATAGTTCAAATGTGAAGCTCTGAATACTTTAAACTATTAACCTTCTTAAAATTGTGTTATTACTATACTTCTTTCTTTCCCTGCCCCAGTCAAACAAATATTTGATCCAGTTTTTATTGCCAGCTTGACAGAGAGGAGCCAGGGTGGGAAGGACTGCAGCAGAGCAAAAATCAGAAGTAGATCAGTAGTCTCTCAGACCTTTGACTCCAAAGACCTCATCCCTAAAGCTGGGAGACGGGTAGAGCATAGACAAGATATCTAGACCGGAATTATGAAAGGAAAGTAATTTCCCTAAAACAAGAAAAACCTCCCAAGATTTTAAGGAATAGGTTAAATCATGCCAACAGAGAGGTCTGAGGTCTAAAAAGAGAGGGGACTTCCTAGGCAAAGCACCTAGGGGAGCGGAAAGACTTCAGTAATGAAAGGCGGACATCTGTGAAAATCTAGGCAGCCTTGCGAAAATTCCCACACCCCACTCCCCACCTCCAACAGAGAGCCCCTGGGTTTGAAGAGGTCTCTGGAGGAAAACGACTGATTCTCAATAGTAACCTGGATTTCAAAATAGATGATGCCATAAACAGATGCTCTCAACCCCACGTCAAACTTCAGCATGGCATAAGATTCTGGCATTATGAGGAAAAACACCAGAAAGTTGAGAGTAAATCATAATGACTAGGGTTAAAGCTGTTCACCAACATAATGAGATGAAAGGCTTAAAATAGAAATTGGATTAGAGAAGGTAAAGGGAAGAAAAAAGAGAAGGGTGGTGAGTGGGGAGAGGAAGGAGACTAAGAAAAATACAAGGGACTTTCACATCTGTAAAATATATAGATCTAGTTATTCTAAAATACCACTTCCTGATTGCAAAATGTCTTTGACATGCTAAATAAACTACTATAAACTTTTTATAAATATGTACTGGACTTACAAGAAAGCAAAGGAAATCCCCAGTTCCCCTTTTCCCCAAAAAAGAGAGAATCAAGCTGTAATGAGAGTGGTCAGCAGTTCTTAGAGTTGTAGATGCCCTCGGTTTAATAGCCAAATTGGGAACAAGCCATAATGGCTTGGTTTGCATAAATTGGAGTAATGGGATTAGATTCCTTGCATAAAGTGAGGGCCCTTGAAGGCTGATTACAACTTAAATTAAAAAGTAGGCTAGAAAAAAATTGACTGATGATAAAGAGAGACACAAAAGATAATTTATGTGTCAGGGCCTCAGCTGAGCTCCATGTAAAAAAGGGAAAAAAATAATAATAAAATAGTTTCCCTCAGACATCAGAACCATAGCCCTAACCTCACAGGGATGTGGAGTTTGAATAGATATTACATCGTTCAGGAAAGCCCAGGCTAATAATCTGAAGCTGGTATAGGATTGAACCAATGCAGGATATCTAGCAGAATCGAATGCAAATCTTCTGCAGAGCAGAGGAGAGCAAACTATGGCTAGCAGGCCAAATCTGTTCTTGTACTGCCTGTGAGCTCAGAATGTTTAAAAAGAATTAAAAGAAGAATATTTCATGACACATGGAAATTGTAGGAAATTCAAATTTCAGCCTCTATAAATCAAGCCTTATGGGACCGCAGTTACGCTTATGTGTGTACGTGTTGCCTATAGCTGCTTTCAAGCCACAACAGGAGTATTAGTGTGGACAAGTTGTGACAGACACAGTGCATAGCACCCTCATGGCTTCTTACTGCTGCTCGGTGTACTATAAATCACAGTGATGAAGTCATAGATTGGCAGCATTTTGAGTGTCACACATATCAGCATACCACCACATTTTATTTCATTATTTTTTACTATGGCATACCCCTCATGTCAAAACAAATAAAAAAGAAAATGAAAAGTAGACTCTGAGTATCACACTTCTGAGACACGATGGAATGGGATTATTTTCTTTTCTAATTAAACTGCAAACCATTATACTACTACTATAAAAACATAATATTGGTTAATATTACCAGACTAAATAATTTTCACACTATTGCCAATGCACAGTATTCCCAAAACAGTCAGAAAAATTAGAAAATGTAAAACAAATATCCCATTAGAGCAGAATTCTTCCACGAGAATTAAAAATCAAAATGAAGCTGCAATCAAAGAAGCTTTCTAAGTGGCTCATTTTCTAGCCAAGCAAGAAAAATTGTTTACCAATTGTGAGTTAATTAAATTGTACTTAATTGTAGCAGCCAAGAAACAGTGTCCAGAGAAAATAAACTTGTTTGAATGATTAAATTTTCTGTTTCTCAAAGAGCTGAGGACATTAGAAGCAACATCAATAATCAACTTAAAAACATCAAAATCAACTTAAAATGATTTGTAATGGTTTTCCTTGGCTCTCGAGTTGACAGATGTTACCAACACTGTTCATTTGTGGTGATCTGAGGATAAAATGCTGAGTTTGAAATGAAATCACCTCTATGAATGGTCTGAGTAAAACTACAGTTAAGAACATTTCAAAGAAGGTAAAACAACAACAACAACAACAACAACAAACAAACATGAAGCTAGTACCTCTGAGGTGAATCTTTGAAGAAATGTTACAACTGATGGTAGGAAAAATACATGGACAGCTGAAAAAACGCTTAGTTGAATGAATTCAAAAATTGTGTGAAAATGTGGGGTATTTAAAGCCAAGGTTATCTGATGCATTTTTACATTATTTATGTAAATTTTTGAACTTTGTCATGTATTAGTAAGCCTGTGGTGTCAGTGGTCAACTTTATTTACTTTCATGAACTTAACCGTTATTAGCACCAAGGATTTTTTTTTCCAAAAATAGAAGCTGAATACCCTGACTTCTTGTTACCGTATGTTAGTGCGAATAACTTAGCAGGGGTTTGGTTTTATTGTAATTTTTTTTTAGCTCAGATCCGAGAATGAAATTTTCCTGAATGAGAAGACCTGTGCTCAATTACTGCCACTGAACAGTGAATGACTTTGGAAATTAGCGTTTGCTGCCCTCTGCATTAGTCAATTTCTTTGTGTTGCATGTGACAGAAACCTAATTTGAACTAGCTTGACCAAAAGGAGAAATTTATCAAAATGCTCACAGAGTGGTAAAAACGGCAAGGGTGTGGTTGCACCTTTGAGACAAATGTGACTAGACACTAGAATGCCACAGGCCTCTTTTCTCCCATTTCCCCTTCCCTCTGAAAGTTGGGTTTCCATTATACATCCTCTTTCTGACTAGTTTCCAGAGTGATCTACCAGTGTAGCAAAACCCCATACTTTATCTCCAAAGAGCAATTATTAGTGGAATTTCCTGGTTCCAAGCGTAAAACTCCTGGGAAAGTGCACTCAGTAGGGCAAACAGAGGCTGCACAGGAAGATGCAGCCATCACTAGACCACCTGACTAGAAAAGGGGAAAGAGCTTTCCCTGAAAAAAAGGTTTTCTCTGGACAGATAAAACAATTGATGTCCTGCCCTGGCCTGGTTGCTCAGTTGGTTGGAGCGCTGTCCCTTACACCAAAAGGTTGCAGGTTCAATCCCCAGTCAGGGCACATATCTAGGTTGCAGGTTTGATCCCCTGCTGGGGAGCGTATGAGATGCAACCGATCAATGTTTCTCTCTCACACATGGATCTCTCTCTCTCTCTCTCTCTCTCTGACTCTCTCTCTCTTTCTCTCTCTCTCTCATCAATAAACAAATCCTCGGGTAAGGATTAAAAACAAAAAACAGCTGATGTCCTTGGCAACCTTCTAAGATGTTTCATTAAACCAGTAGTCCCTAACATGTGGGCCACAAACTCCTAGAAGACCCCAAGATACTTTCAGGTCTGCAAAGTCAAAGCTACTTCCATAATAGTACTAAGATACTATTTACTTGTTGACTTTTGCATTGATGGTGTGAAAGCAATTGTAGGTAAAACTTCTGGTGCCTTAACATAAGTGAAGGCCGTGGCACCAAATTATACCAGTAGTCGGTATATCCTTCACTACTTACGCATGTTCAGTTTGGTGGGGGAGGGAGGGAAGCAAGTTTCACTTAAGAAGATCTTATTAAATCTTGATCTTGAATACCCATTTTTTCATGTCTATGTAAATAATTGGGATATGTCCATAAAGCTTGTTGGCTGCATACCAAAATCAGATGATTGCTTCAAAGAAATGTACTTATGTGATGACTTCATCTGAAGTCTGAACTAACCACTTTTTCTCATGGAACACAATTTTTACTTAAAAGAATGACTAACAGACAATCTGTGATTAATTAGACTTAGATAGTTGTATGGCATTTTCCCCATCAAGTTAGCCTATCATTTCAAGGACAACGATGGACAGTATTTGGTACCAATAATAACATTAAGGTTTTCAAGTGAAAATTAGAATTTTGACAAACTTGTATCCTCCACCATTAACTTTACAGCTTGGCAATACTTAAAGGCTTTTCTGATTATATAAGTGGAGTTATTAACAAATTTTATTTTTTGATGTCATACAACAAAATGTGTTAAAATTTGGAAGATCTGCGTAACTCGTTGAAGCACTATTTTCAATATGAATAATGCATGAGGTTACAAAAATCATACATGGGTAAAAGATATGTCCAAAGTATAAGACAGACTAAAGAATTTTAATGTAAATAAATGTAAAAATTTCACTGAGATGCTTTCACATTCCACATTGTTGTTAACTTTTAAGAAACTACTACTCCTGGAGTTTTGGTACACTATAAAAGAAAAAAACTACAATTATCTGAAAGGGCCCTTAAAATACCCCTCCTACATAAACAAATGGTTTGGGGAGTTCTTAACCAATTTTAGGAGCGTAAAGGCATCCTGAGACCAAAATGTTTGGGAAATGCTGCTCTAAACTATGCCTACAGAAACTCCTAGAGACAAGGGATACTGTCAATGTCTCTGGGCAGTAAGGAAATTCTAACACAATGACAATGGGAAGATTTTGCTATTCATAACCATTTTTCATCATAACCATTCCTACCAAATGTAACAGTAAGCATTTATTGAGGCTCTAAGTTCTGTTCTAAATGTTTTCCATGAATTTAATCTTGACAGTAATCCCTTTAAGCAAGGTATCATTATTAAAAGAATCACCTCTATTTCATAGAAAGGGAAACAGAGGGAGATTAATGAGGGCTAGACGCCATACATTTAGCAAGTGTTAGGCTTCCAACCACTCCACTGTCAGTGAGGAAAGCCCCACCAGCGCTGCTCCGCGTTGTTGCAGAGCCTGCCATGAAGGAAGGGGACAGCTGGGGCCACTGCTCTGTAGCTGCTCTGCCCATTGTGATAGCTACTGGTTACATTTAACTGAAATGTGCTGAGTATTGAATTGAGATGTCATGTCATGTAAGTATAAAATATACACTAGATATCAAAGACAGATTAAGAAAAAGAATATAAAATATTTCGTTAATGTATTTACTTTCATTATATGTGATCAATATTTTAGATCTATTGTGGTAAATAAAACATATTGTTAAATATGCTTTGATTAATTAATTTAAATTCACCTGCTCTTTTTCCTTTTTAAAAATAAGACTTTTAGGAATGTTGAAGTTACATATATGACTTGTATGTTAGTTCTATGGACAACACAGGTATATAGTATCAACTCAATCCAGTTTTAGACTTGTTTAAATTAGAAGTTTCATTATGTGTTTCACCTCCTAGAAGTCTGTTTCTTCCTTCCCGAAATAGTTTAGGGGCTTTCTCCTTAATTAAAATAAAAATGAGTGATCTGAAGTTTAGCTTCTTCATAGAACTCATGCAGCTCCAAACAGCTTTATTTAAATCAGGAAAATAATCATGTTTCATCAAACCCTATTAAAAGTGCCCTTGTTCGAGCAAATATTTCTTGGCAAAGTTCCAAATCTACCCTTTTGTACATTTTGCATCATTGTTTTTAGTCTTTTTGCCTTTAATGTTTTTTAAAAAGATAAAGTCAGAGTTAAGAAGAGAAAAGCAAAGGGAGGTGAGGAAGAGTAGCAGAGCCCACGCAGATGTTTTTTCAATGCTGCTCCGGAAGAGGAATGAAGCAAGGCAGACTAAACCAGGGTGTGGAGGCTACTGCATTCCCGCCTGTGGGGAAAGAAGAAGGAGAGGTGGCAAGGGGTGTCAGAGGCCGTTCCGAGCTCTCCCCTGCAGCTCAGTCGTAGCAGGAGTGGAATTACTGAGGGCAGAGCCCAAGCCACAGAACTGTATGTGTAAAGAAGTGGCTGCAGCAGGCAGTAATTTTTCTCCTTGTATTTTAGATCCAAAACATTTTTAAATGTACCCCAAAGTTTGTCCTCTAATAACAGCTAACGTTTATTGGCAGTTAGGCCGTGCCAAACTTTTCACATTTGTAATTATTTATTCTTCCCAATAATGCCAGGAGGAAACTGAGGCATAGAGGTGTCAAGTAATTAAAGTCACTCTGTTAGTATATAGCAGAGGGTAGATTAGAATTGAGCCTTCAGGGGCCATGGGCTAGACATCAGCACCCAACCTCTAGCCACTGCAGGTGCTGCCTCACCCAGCTCTCTCTGCCACGTTTATCCTGCCTCTCTAATGCCATGATGGATCCCAGAGTCCAAAGCTAACACTTCTGTATTATCTAACATTTATTATATGACCTTATCTATAAATTATAATAAATTCAGCATGTCAAAAACTAAGTCAACCAAGGACAATTTTTTGCAAGGTGTTGAAAGTCTACAACACTAGAAATTAATTTTAACAGTAAAAAATAGTGTTAAGTCAGTATAAGCAGATTTATTTTAGATTTTATCCCAAGAAAAGTCTATGAAAACACTAGCTTTTGCTGTAAGACATGACTAAAGGGTTACATGCAAATGCCAACCCTGGCTCCACCAAGGAGTGCCAGTGACCCTACTATAATATCTTAGTATTTTTTGTTTTCCTTCATACTTAGACACTCTTTAGGTATCTCTCAGTTTTTTGGGTTGTGTCTTTCTTTCTTTCTTTCTTTGTAAAATTGGGATGACTTTCTAGAGTGTAAAGTTAAACAGATTACATAAAATGCCTGGATTAATTACTAACACACAGCAGAAACTCAATAAATGTTAGTGGGTGTTATTATTTATATCATTTAACATAAGCTATTGCATATATTTTTGTGATCGCTCATTCAGTGTTGGACTCCCCACTACTAGAATATAAGCCTCCTAGTGGCAGGGACAATTAACCACAGTGGCACACATTGCAACTGTCCCCTGCTGCCCAGTACTCCCCCCATCTGAGCGCACGAGGAGGAGGTGCTCCCTTGGTTTCTTGGAGTTGAGCTCGACTGCTGACTTGCTTTAGCCAATGAAGTATGAGCAGAAACTTCCGGGTGGGAGATTTAAGCCTCTCATTGACTCTCTACTTCTCTCTTTCCCTGTTTCAGTGAGTGGGGAAGCAGGTTTTGATATAGAGGTTCAACCCCGAGTCTGGATGTAAAAAACAGCTAGCCCGGGGAATAACCAGAATCCACAGCCGACTTTGATGAGTGAGAAATAAACCATTATTTCTTAAGCCCCCGAGACTTTGGGGTGGTTTATTATAGCAGGATAACCTAGCCTACCTTGTCTATTACAAGCTATTACATTTCCACGGTCTAGCATAGTATCTGGCACCTAGTAGGCAATCAAATGTGTTTTCACTAAATTGATAAATTAAAAGTTTTAATCATTAATAAAAATAAATGATTTTGTTAAAGAAATTATTTCAACTCTCTTCTGCATACAATAAAAAACCTTGGAAATTTTAACTGATTAGTATGTGGGTATCACCATCTTTTGAGTACCAAACAATCATCTTAGATATCAAAGTCAGAATCACATATGCTTTGCACTCCAGAGGGACTTCATTAAAGTTTTGTTGAATTTTAATTAAATCATTTTTTCTATGAAGTGGTTTTGAAAAAAAACTTTCTTTCTGTCATAGAGTCACTTACTTAAATAGCCCCATTTAAAGGCCCCAGCTCTGTATAGAACGGTCCTGCAAAAACCCATCTGTGTGTGGTCCCTGCCTCCATGACAACCACAACCCAGATGCAGAAATTCTTTATAATCACATAGATTACACCAGAAGCCAGAAGGACCTCAGGTCAAAAGCATTCAGAGGACGGGTTTAACAAATTGAATTTGCAGTTTCTCTGGCCAGGGAGAAGGGAGGGGGGATGGGCACTGGTTGTACTAATATCTTATACTTCTCATTCCAAAAGGAATCAATCAATTCACCAAAACAAAAGAAAAACTATGAGCCCAGTTTTGTAGAAGCGTAACAAGCTCTACAGTGGTAATGGCGATCAGGCAGAGGAATTGACTTTGTCACGGATAAAATGATGAGGCCCAAAAGAGTGAAAAGATAGAACCTGAAGCTCTGGTCTATGAGAAAGAAGCCACAGAAAAAGCTGTTCTCCAGAGCTATTAATGGACCTGAACAAATCAATTCTTTCGGAAGGCTCTTTAATTCCTGCAGCTCTCTAGCTCTAGTGACTAGGAGACAGCCAGGCTCATAGTCACAAAGCTATTAGGAGATGATCTGACACCTCGTCTGATAGAGGTGTGAGAAATAAGCAAATCTAAGACAGCGGGGAGCATTGAGCAGAAGGTCAGCTTTGATATGTGGGAACACACAGAACTTTTGGGCTTTGAAAAAAGAGTAGAGCACAACGGATGACCCCAGGTGTCTTGGCAAGCATCTTATCTGTATCATTAACTAGCTGTGTGACCCTGGACAAATACTTAAACTTCTCTGTGCTTCCACTTCCTCCCCCTGAAAATGAAGCTCTAACAGTGCCCACCTCAAAAGATTGTTGTGAGAACTTGACTAGGTCAAAACCTGTGCAGCACAATTTTCAGCATGCAGAGATTACTTAGGAAATGCCGGCCTTTGCTATTATGGTCCGTTGCACACAAGCTGTTCAATTATGGACTGATCCCTCACCAGCTATGCACCACTGAGCACAATACTTCTCTGTGCCTTAGTTTCCTCTGATGTAAAATGGAATAATTATTATGGCATAGGGTTGTTAGAAAGAGTCACGATACAACACCTAGTATGATGTCTTGCTCATAGTAATCCCACGATTAGTGTTACCATATATTAGTACCATCTCTTCTGGTGAGAAACTAAATAGGACAGCAGGCATCTTGCCTCAGGCACCAGGAAATGCAGTGGGGACGAACGTGTGTGAGGTTTTGATATACAGTCAGGAACTTTTGGGGAAATGAAGGAAAAGGTTCTCGTACTTAGAAAGAAATGGGTGTTCTTTCTTGTAATAGAGGTTTTCGCTTTTCGAGGTGACGCCTACCATGGCATATGATCACTGCGAACATTTGCTGAACCCAGTCAAAAAGCGTGTCCCGGGCGCCCTGACTGTCCAGCAGAGGCCGCCCTGGGCCGGGGCTTACGGGACCCGAGCACGAGGAGAGGGAAGGCCAGGGGGAGGCCGCGTCGCCGCAGCGGGGCCCAGGTGGGAGGGGTTTAGCAGCGGCTGGCGCGGCGGCGGAGGCGGCCCCGGGCTCCCGCAGCTGGGATGGAGCAGAAGCGCGCTGGGCGCCGCAGGACGCGCAGCTGACGGAACCGCGCCGCGTTTGTCTAGCTTCTCCACCCGCCTCCGGATCCTCGCGGGCCTCCAGGCTCCCACCGCAGCCCGCTGGGCAAAGAAGGAGCAGTCAGCGCCCTGTGCGCTAGGTCAGTCCCGACCAACTCTCCTGCTGCCCGCGCCGGACTGGGCACCAAGCACCAGGATACCATGGTCTCCAAGACTCTCTTCGCTCTCTGCATCTTCACTGCAGGTACTTTGGGGCGCCATCCTCTCGGAGTGGCTGGGAGTGGAATGGGCACTGGCGGCTAGCGCTGGGGTAGGGGCTGAAACAGGGAGACTGGAAATTAAGTCCCCGCGCGCTGGTGGCCCGAGTGGTGCGGGCCTCCGAGGTTGCGTAAAGGGATGTGCGCACTTGGGTTGGGGTGATGCGCGCCTTTGGAGATCCTGAAGCATGCCGATCCGAACCGAGGGGATGACAGTGTCCTTCCCGGAGCAGCCAACGTCCGCACAAACTCCGGGGTGAGTTTGTAGAACAGGTGGCTGCGCGACGCGTTCAAGCCCCGGGTGAGCGACACTGAGTACGACTCGGGGCTTCGCGGGTCTGCAGGCACACCCTGCCAGAGTGGGGCGGCACACTTGTTGACGAGGTTGGACTCGGGGAGGAATAAACAGTGGAAGAAGCTGGGCTGGGGTGGAGGGATAGGGATCGCATTGGAGAAAGCTTTAAGCAGTGTCCGCGCACCCGGCGGAGCTGGCTTGCGTTCACCAATACGTGGCGGTCCCTGGTCTGGGGCGTCTCTTCCTAGGGATGATGATGCGGCGTTAAGTCCCACCGAAGCTGCCCCGACCGGGTTCAAGCTCGCGATCACCACTGGGGTTTGCAGTTTTACCCAGTGGTCCAGAGCTTCCAAAAATGTATGCCATAGCGGAAATTGTTAACTTGGCTAAAACTAGCTTTCCCCCGTTTCACCCACTGCCCTGACACACACGCACCGCCTCGAACGGCTTCCCCGCTAACCCCTCGCAGGTCTTGCGAGCACCGACAGCAGGGGGCTGGAGGGAGGTGAGCAGGAGGACTGAGCTCGGCTTGGTGGGGACCGAGAGAGATTCAGAACAACGCTTTGAGTCTGGAGTTGTGATACCCAGTTTTTGCAGAAAATGCTGCCCGACAAGGGACAACTGAGTATGGACAAGGCATGGGTGGAAACAGTAGCTCCTGTGCGCGGACACTGGCATGTTTACATAATAATGTTCCAAAACCTCATGCACACGCCAAATTGACTCCTGCTGGTCGTCCTTGTATATTTTTCTTCCTGAATTGCTTGGGTTGCTGTAATTGTGGACACAAGTCGCGCTACAATCCCTTGAAAAGGAACTAGGGGTTTACTGGTAGATCCCAGTGGATAAGGCAGTTTTGAGGAAAAGTTTCCTAACCTGAGGTTGTAGCGTGCGTTTTCCCTCTACTTGCTAAACACCTGAGGAAAACGCCCCTTTTTTTTCCCCTCTGGCGTCTGCACGGTTTGGAGATGCGTTCGCAAACGGTTCCCGAACAGTCTCTGGTGACTTGGGCTGCAAAGCCCCGGTTGGGACTGGTAGCGCCGGGGTCCTGGCAGGTGTAATATCCGCATCTAGCCCCAGGATTGCCCTGCGTCGCATTTGTCATAATCCTCCAAGCAAGAGATATTTCCGAAGTGACATGAAAGGTTCCTTTCTCTGCTCACTAGCAGAATCCTTTCATGAGGCTCAAGAAAGGCTTAGAACACCCTGGGTGAGACAGTAGAGCTAGTAGGTAGGTCTGTTTGCTAATTTTATTTCGTGGCTTGTCTTTTTATTTTAATTTTTTTTAACAGTGCCGGCGGTTGACAAAACCGGGATTAATCCTACTAGCCAGGTGGGAGCTGTGACATTTTTCTTCCCTAAGGAGCTCAAGATTTTTATTATTATTTCTTTTTATTTTTTTAGCTAGTTTTAGAGTTAGCCCGGGGGCAGAGTCTATTCCGGGGGCAGGAATATTGCCCTTGCTCATTGTCAGGGTGAGGAGGCTGGTGGCTCAGGGAGCGGCCAGCCAGCTAGCAGCCTGCCCTCCATCGCTGCACACTTGTGTGGAGGTCGGGGCCAAGCAGATCGCAGCCTTCCAGTTCCAGGGCTCTCCTGACCCCGGAAGACAGCTACGTTTCTGTGTACATTTCCCCAAGAGACTGATGAAACTTCACTCTTTCCTCTGAGTTTGCACCTCTGAAGGAGTCTGTTTAGCGGGTCAGAGTAGTGTTAAAACTACTTCACATAAATACCTTACGTGGTTCTTGCCATCCCATCGTAAAGTGTTTACAGAAACTTTTTTAAAGAGCACTTTTTAAGGAATAAATACGTTTATTAGTAAATGAAAGAGGCTTGAGTGTTCTTAAAATGAAAATGTGATGCATGTTTCAGTGGCTCATCCCCGAACTCTTTTGGCAAAGCTCTAATTTGTTTCAGCAAGCAGTTGCTTCTTTTCTTCCCCCACCCTACGCAGCCCCCTCCAGCTTTAGAGGCTTCAGGAAATTTTCTGTAAAACTTTAAAGGTGATACTATCTTGAGCCAGGAATGGGGTTTGGCAGAGGACTTTTTTTTTTTTTTTTGGCTTAATAAATCAATAGATACATAGCATTTCCTCCAACCTGCATAATGGACATTTGCAAATATGTCCATTGTCAATCCAGTAAAAGGGGATCTCTATATTTACTCACTTGCACTTTTAAAAGGAAGAGAGAAACACGTGCAATGTCTTCAGTTCTCTCAAAGTTAATTTCGGTAGAAAACTAGCATGGCTATTGTCCAAGCTATTCCCCAGCACCTCTAATGCACATACAAGGCACACAGAAGTTCTGCCTACAAACTGACTACAAGCCAGAACCCACGAGGTTTGGCAGCAGAAGCCGGAGTGAGGGGGAATGGCTGGCCATGGGAAGCTTCCATCTTCATCCCTCACCCTCTCCCCTCTGGATTCTCGTCCTCCATTCCCACCATCGTCATTACTGCCCTCCAATGTTCTATGACCCAATTTAATTTTAAAAACTCCCTCACTGAGACATCTGAAATATACTGGAACTTTCAAAAGGCCTTTTCCAAACATTCAAGAAGGACAAGGGAGAAAAAATATAGGTAAGAGAGGCACAAATCCCAGGGATCCAACTTTTCCTGTTCTGGGTTCTGCCCTGTCTGGCCCTTGTCTTCTCCCCAGGGAGACGACTGTGTTCCAACTCACTACAAAGGCCCACTTACTGCATCCTTGGTGATCGCGACCAGGAGCCAGATTCCAGTCCGCCACCCTGCCAGCGGTCCTGTGTGCCTTCTGGGCTTGTCCTTGCTCTTCTCCAAGTGACAAACATCTAGAATGCTCCTGTCCTTGAAGGAAGACCCTACACTGCACATTTATGGCTCTGTTCTCACCGCAGGTCCTGACATATGTCATAAGCATATAGAAGCCTTATCATAAATCTTACCATAAACATGTGAAAATAAACTAAAAATATGCACACACATGTCCAGGAACAGCACGGTTGCCTGTGTTTGGTTAGGAGTTGGGGTAAAGGGTTGTCTGCATTCCTTTAGCCTGGTTACCTCCCGTTCCTCTGAAGTTGGTGTCACAGTTCAAGAAGTGGCACCTTTACCTGAGAAGGTGGAAGCTCTTCCTTGTTACCTGATACATTTACTGAGGTAGAGTTACAAAGTGGTAAAGCACAGAGATTCTGCAGGTAGATTGCCTAGGCTCAGTTTTACTGTTTACTGATTGTGTAAATTAGGGCAAGTAACTTAACCCCTCTGAGTTTTCTTATCTACAAAATTGGAGGATTAAATTTCATAAGGTTGTCGAAAGTGTTAAAAGACTGAAGACACCTACAGTACCTGGGACATGGTCGGCACTCAGCAAATGTTAGCTCTTGTTGTTGCTGTTACTCTTATTAGTGAAGTTTACTGTATTATGACACTGATTATGTCATCCTCTCCAAAAGCAGAATTTATATGTTTGCTCTTGGGCAGTGTAAATCAAAGAGCTCAACTAATATTCCAGCACAGTGCCAGCTGCTCGGGCAAACCCTAATGTGCAAATTAAGAAAAGATTCGGCTCAGCCTGCTAAATGCCTGATTTTAAAAGGCTGATAACATGCCAGCTCAGATTTAGCACAACAGTCCCCAAAATGCTCAGTAACAAATAGAAGTCAAGTCTCACCAAGGACTTTCTTTCTTCCACAAAGTCTTTTGCAAACTGGTATGTTACAAAAGCCTAACTCAGCTAAACCTTAAGGTCAGGTTCCCAGAGACACAAGTTTTAGATAATTCAGATCAAAGAATTGAGGAAAAGACAGTTCATGGTATCTGAATGATCCAGAATGACTCAATCCTATTGGCCAGATCACTAATTTAACTTGAGCACTTGGACCTGATCTAATTATGCTTGTGTTTTTATAAGAAAAATGTTGGCCAAGTATTTCCCTGGTTTGGAGAAGTCTTTTTTAAGCAAGAGTTTTCCCTGGAGGGCTTGCCGGGGAAGGGTGGTATAGCATCCACTGAAGAGAGACATTTAAATGGAGAGAAATGTTTAAAAAATATTTTCAAGAGGATGGGCTGTCTTAACACCCAAATGAAAGGAATCCTGCCATTGCATTTACAACTGTTTGCTTTCTTTTAGAAGTAACTGTCAGTGACATCGGATATGTTAGTTTAGGAACCAAATATTTTCTTTGTTAATAAGAAATTGGATGAAACAGTTACTTGGAAAAATGCATGTTTCATTTAGAAGACAGGGCAGTTCTAAAAAGAGGTGGGCAAATAATGAGTACATGTACCTTATGCAATGACTACTTTTTACTTGGAAATGCAGGGCTAATAGGTTATCATCTAGTTACTGTGCAAGCAGGGTGACAATAAAATATGACTGATTTGTGTATGTAGTTCATGGCATTACTTTTTATAGTCACAGCTTAGATTATCTAAATGAGAAGAATTGACGTAACATCAGATTTTCTGATTCCTGGATCTTTAAATGTTCACCATAATCCTTTGCAACAGCATAGCCTATTTCTTTTATCTGTTTTGATGTCATTTATAAATCTTGAGATCTTTGCCATTTTATAAAAATCACTAAAATGAAATAGACCATTGTTTAATTCATTTTTTTCATTGGTGCAGGGTGGTATAATATCGATTGAAAATAAGCTGTTTTAATTTTCTTCTGGCTAGTGTTGCCAGATTTAACAAATAAAAACACAGGTTACCCAATACATTTGAATTTCCAATAAACAGTGAATTCTAAGTATATCCCATGCAATACTTGGGACACACATAAACTACATAATTCTTTGTTGTTTACCATAAATTCAAGTGTAACTGAGCATCCTGTGATTTATCGAGAAACCCTACCTTTGGCCTTTCACCTGTGGTTCATCTCTGCAATGGGTCTGATATTACGATTAGGTTTATTTTGAACCCTGCCTCACTGGCTTTAGTTGCCCTGCACCATTTCATTAGTAGCCATCTGCTGATGGGCAGACACAGAGATTTCAGAGTAGCTCTCTCTCGAATAGCAACTACAAGGATTAGGATCCGGAGGCAGTTCTCCAGTGAAACACTGTGAACCTGACTGCTTATCCAGTAACAGTGCATTGCTGTGTGTTTCTTCACAATTGGTGGGATTTCTGTGGCCTCCCTGAGGCTACATAGTGGACCCACTTGTAACCCTTCCTTTTTACAGAACAATATATTTTAAAGGGTAGTGATGTTCTCGCATAGGAGCTAGAACTAGAAGCCTTCTAGAATCCAGCTGGCAGCTGATGAAAACAGAAAGTTATAGAAGAGCTTTGGATTTCAAATATCTCTTCTGTGCCAGGATCTTAATACATCTCACAAATATTAGTTAGATAAGGTTTACATAACTACTTCAGGGTAGATCTGTTTGTACCACTTGAAAGCTGCGGTTGCACAGAGCCTGAAGCAGGCATCCGGCGGAATTTCATGGCAGATTTTAAAAAATCTTTTAAGCTATTGGACTGTGGTGAAAATTTGTATCTTTCATACCCAAAGCAAAAAACTGTGAGTAGGTGACTGTTAAGTGAGAAAAACTTGTGCAAGTTACCAGGTGTGACATTTAGAAAACATGCTTATTCAATGCCAAATAAGATGGATGGTAGAAAACAACTTTGATAATATCTTCTAGTTAGAGTCCAGATTCTGACACCTCACCTTCGTTTACATTCGTGAGGAAATACGGACATGGGAACTTTATTGCATGTGTTAAGCATGAAAAGAATTAAAGGAGAGAAGGTTTTATTTGTTTATTTTTTTGTGTTTGTTTTTTGGCCATGGTTTGTAAGCTTCCAGCTATCGTTTAGACTTCCCATTAGTTAGAACATGTATGTTCTGTGGGTTACTAAAATATACAGGGGAAGGCAAAAGTAGGTTTACAGTTGTGAGTATGTGAAACACGGAGTGTATTCTTGTGTTACTTATTTGTATTATTTGTCGTTTTATTATTATTTTTGTTATTACTTCTTATTACTTATGATTATCTTTTAGGTAATGATGGCTGGTAATTTAGCCTACTTTAGCCTACCTCTGTATGTCACCTTTTATATTATAATATTCTTGCCAGCTTTGTGTAATCCCAAAGCATAACCTCATCACTGACAGAGCTCACTCACTCACTGCTGGACTCATGATGGACTATGGCTAGTGCCGTCTGCCCCTTCTGAAACCTTTCCAGGTTCTGGTGGAAAAGCTTTTGTGACCCCACAGAGAGACAGCAGAATGATACCATTATACTGGCATCAAACATTTATTTGATTGTTCCACACTTTATACTGTATGATTTTTGCTTTGTGCTGTGATATGGATCCTTTAGGAAGAACAGGAACAGCTGTTATGAGGATAAAAAGATGCCCTCCTTATTCACTATGCAAAAGCTCCAAGGCACTGTCTCCATGTGTTTTGGGAAATGTCTAACATTTCAGTCATTCTATGAAGTTAATGGCATGTGTCATATTCCGAGAGGACTTCAGTACATCTCACAACTACAACATGGGGGCCCCAATGCCTATTTACTTGACAGAGGGTCCTAAAGAAATCGGGTGGACTGGGTGCCTCTCACTTTGCCTGGGAAAAGGGGCAAGGTATTGATGGATCATACTCTCTTCTGGTCACGGCAGGTCTTGCTCTTGATGGATCTGCTGAGTGAGAGGTAAAAATCAAGACAGATGTGGCCATCATCCAACCCATGGGGAAACCTGGATGTTTTGACTTAAAAATTACAATTGTTGATGGAGAAGGCATGCGAGTGGGAAGACCCCTGGAATTCTCCTGTTTGCAAAAACGGCTCAGGCAGGTCTGAGTAGGAGAAAGGATTATCACTTTTTGAGACTAAATGATCGATCATTCATCGTTTACATTCTAGGAGGCATTGGTGAGGAAGAATGTGTGATATCAAATTACATGTGGAAACTGGATAAGAAATGAACAGTAGAAAGGGGACACAGCTGTTTCAGAAATTCTGCATAGGACACGTGGGAGAGACTGGAGGGAGCCTGTGTATGAGGCAGAGAGAATATCAGAACGGGGAGAGGGTGATAACCAGAAATCATTTGGGGCTACTAAAGACCATACTACTCCCTTGGATGATGCTGCTGGGAATGGAAAATTTGTTTCATTTTTAGCGGGCAGGATAAGAGAGTCCTCCTCAAATATATATGAATATAAACACATTTTAGTATACCTTTTTAGTTTTGTGAAAGGTTGCAAATGGAACCTTTTAGATTTAAAAATGTGATGGCCCTTAATGACAGGTGATTAAAGTATCCTTGGCATTGTGAAAGGGGGCGAAGAATGAGAAAATGCTCTGAAGTGTCCAGAGGAATTCTTCTGCACGGTTTGGATCCATTAGGGAGGTCAGAGTGGCCTGGGGTTACTCACTTCCAGGTAGGCTTCCTAGAACTGCACTTCAGAAAGAACCCTATTTTGAGCATATTCTCCTTTAAATGGTTACAGGAAGAGAAACACAGCCCTGATATTTCTCAGGTGAGAATGGGATTTGTGTTATTTTATATGAGAAGCAACAAGGGTAGAAGGGGCTTTGGACTAAGACAGGCTGGCATGGAATGCCAACTCTGGGATCTTAGTTTTCTCCCCTGTAGGGTTATAATGTACACAGAAGGCCATGTGAGTAAACATTCAGTAAGTGTTACTAAGCAGGTGTACCAACATATAGAAGGTTTATTTTATTTTACCTCATTTACTTGTCTGCCTCCCACCTCTAGATTTTAAGGTGCATGAGAGCAGAATTTTAGCAATTTTTGTCTAAGCATTGCCCTCAGCACATAGAACAGAGCAAGACATGTAATGAGTACTTAGCAAATATTAATTATAATTTTTAATTGAGAACCTACATGTGCTAAACACTGTCCAAGGCTCTGGAAATACAGCAATGAACAAAAGAGACAAAACTGGACCCTCAGGGACCTTACATTCTGTGAGGATGACTAATTTTGACTTGGTCAGAAGAAAACCAAAAGTTGAATATCTAATCGTCATCTCAGACTCAACATGTCCAAACCGGGGCTCCTGGATTTCCCTCCCCTGAGGCTCCACCTGCATTCAGCCTTCCCCGCCTCGATTAATGGCAACCCCAACCTGCTAGTTGTTCAGGCTGAAAATCATGAGTCATCTTTGAGTCTCTTTCTTTGAACACCCCTTATCTGATTCTTCAAAAAAATATCTGTTTGTCCCACTTTTAAAATATATACAAAATTCAAACACTTGCCACCGCCATCGCCCTTACTGTGGCGTGACCCACCTCCACTCCTCTCCTGGGATAATGCAGTGGCCTCCTCTCAGGTCCACCAGTCTTTACTCCTTCCCTTCCACGGTCCATCCTCTGCCTAGCAACGTTTGACCCAGTAGAAATGTATCAAGTGACGTCATTGCTCTGTTCACAGTTCTGCAATAGCTTCCCATTGCGCTCAGAGTAAAATTCCAAGTCCTTAAAATGATTGTCAACACCTGCTTCAGCTGCTGCTCCATCCATTCGTGGACCTGGCCGTCTACCTCTCCTCTGCTCCCCCTACACCGCCACACTGGTTTCCTTATAGCGTGAAGTGGCTCGCTCCTCTGCCTGGAACATACTCTCTCCAGATACCCACATGGCTAATTCCCTCAGCTCCCTTAAACCTTTGATCAAATGTCACCTTCTCAATGGGGCTTGGCCCGACCAACACTTAAAAATTGTATTCTGTTTCACCCGCCGACACCGTGTTCCCAACGCCCCTTAGCTGCCTCTTGCCTTTACTTTTTCCTTCATGCGAATCTCTCTTCATCCTTCCACCTCCCTCCGCCCCCTGAAAGGTTGTCTCTTGTTTGCTGTGGTATCCCCAGCGCTAAAGACTGTGTGTCCCTACGGGGTACCCCAAAATATTCGTTGAACTGAATGATTAAAATACATTTTTGAGGGCTGGCAAAGTGCAAACTTAATCTGAAGTTTTCCTTAGCTTACCCCAAAATGAGACATTGGTAAACTTGCTTACTCTCAGGTGCTTAATTTATGTCTAGCATTTCCAAGTGCCTTTTTGAAAAATGAGCCAGGCATTAAGTTTTCTTTGAGGGTGACAAAAGCTGAACTTTAAAATCAGCTTTTTTGGGAGCTATACACATACAAAACACTCCTCGATTTAAAAAAAAATGTACACCTTTTCTTTTTTTGCTATGGATATCTCTGTAAAATAGCTGAAACTTCTGAAATTTTCTAGCCAATTAAGAAAGCATCACCTTTGAGCTCAGCTAGAGAAGATAAAGACACCTCCACCATTTGGACATTTTTGAGCATTTTCTGAATAACTGAAAATAGCCTGATGATGAAAAGTGATTTGAGTCTGAGGGAAAGCGCACCAGCAACTTCCCAGTCACGTGCGAGAAAGTAAAGTCGAGTCAGGCCCTGAGTGCTGAGACTATGAGTCGGTCACGAATAAGCTGAAGAATAGAATGGGAGTTTTCTTGGCCCTCCAGACTCCGTGTTTTGCTTTTATTGGTGATTCTGAAACATAAATTGTGTTTTAGTCCAAGCAATAAATAGAAGTAAAGTCCGGGCTAAAATCAGACCTCTATCCTCTGAGCACTGTTATCAGCCTTGCAGCGCTGACACCGCTTGGCATGGCTGCCGTTAGAGTCAACCAGCCTCACCCTCCCGCAAATTCTCATGGTACTCTCTGGCTTAAATGAGAATATTTGGTTATTTAGCAGCTGCCAAAAAGAACTTGAGCTTAAAAGATAACACCATATTTCTTGAAGCCTTAGGGATAATGGTAAAATTTCAGACTATATCAACTTGAAGAACAACTTATAAACACAAAAAAAGGGAAAAGAGAATACTTTATATTAAAAGCATGTGCCTCGCTTATTCATTAAGGTCCACTTGTCCATGTCTGAAGTGAGACGTCACTCGGCCACCTTGAAAGGCAGCAGCATTGACTATAAGAAAAGGAGTGGCGAAGGAGAGTAACCCTGACCTCGTGCTGGAGTACCAAGAGGAAATTTGTGTGTGGTGTCGTGGGTGTGACACTGAGGACAGGTAGCCATTCCCCCACCTCTCCTCCAGAGGAGGTAGCATGTCCCCTGATTAGAATGAGAAGCAGAGCCCTAAGTTCTCACAAGAAGGAAAAGGAACATGCATGGAACAGAGAAGGCCGCTGAAGGAGAAAAAAACCCTATATTACTGAGAACAGAGTTTCAATTTCGAGGGTTATCAGAAATAGGGAAATTGTGGTTTTTGAGATTCAGAAATTTACAGCCAATTTTTCATTAAAAACAAAATTAAATGTCATAAAGTGACAGTTGTCTCTTGTTTTTATAACAGTTTTTAAAAGCAGCATTCAAGCACTGTTGTTTTTTTTTTAATTTTGTTATGGGAACTACAAACATATATAGAAATTGACAAGAATATATCTGTCATCTGTCCAAACGTGATTTAGGGTTTGTTTTGTTTTAGAACTGTTATAAGTAGTAATACGTTGGAAACAATGTAAATGTCTAACTAAAAAGTACTGGTCAGAACTAGAATATATTCAACATTTATTCAACCAGGCAACAATAAGCAACTGCTTAAAAGAAAGAGGTGGTTCCTTTATGTACTGACAGGTAAAAATGGTTACAATATATTGAACTAATTTGCACACTAGTATTTCACAATATATTGAAAAAGGAAGCTATGAAATAAAATGTGCATTGTGATGAAATATTTAAACCATTATGTTTATGTGAGAGAATGATTAATAAGGATATACAGGCCTACTTTGGGCCAGTTTCACTTTTTATGTTCTTTTGTTTTGCTTGAATTTTTTAATAGTTCATATTGCCTTCATAATTAAAAAATAAAAGTATAATCAATATTTTAATCCCTCTCTATCAACAGTTAATATGGCTGTATAACTACTAGGTGGTTGTTTCTCTCTTCAAATCTTGACTCAAAAGTCCTTCTGATGGAGCCTTCAAAGATTAGATCTTAAAAAAACAAATAATCTCAGAAAGGTTTACAGGATATCACTGATGTAATGGGCAAGGAAGTTTCTGGGAAGAAATTGACTTAAAGTAATATATTTTCTAAAACTAGAGTCAGAGTGCTGCATAAATCATCGATCAGGACAACCATCCTGGATAGTATTTTAAGAGGCCCTGAGCTAGCTAACTGGCCAGTATTTAAGCTGCTTTGTTAGTTTTTGATATTTTTTGATGTCTTCCACATTTGTCACCTACAGGAGCAGTTTTACATTAAAACGTTATTCTAAGCTATTCTAAAATGAAATTTGTCAACTTATATATCAAATAATAAAAACAGCCCTCAGAAGAATAGATGGTCTGTTTTTCCCTTGGCAACGTGAAATTGGTTATATTATCTTTTCAATGAAATAATCAATAAGATGAGGTTTAGGCAAATGTTGGAGGATCCATTATTAATACTCCATGGCATTATCAGAGAACAGTGCAAGAGTGGCCGGAGAAAGGGCTGGAGCAGAGAGGACTGGAAGAGGCTCTGCGATCTGGACCAGCCCCTCCATGTGACAAATAAAGGGGAGTAGGGATTCCACGTTTTTAATTTTTAGTTGTGCTAAGTATCGCACATTATACTATGTTCATTTCACCTGCAACTTCATCTAATTCTTCCAACAGCCCCATGAGGTAGATAGTGATATTCCCACTTAGTAGCTCAGGTCACAGAGGCTCACAAGTTAAATAATGAGCCTTAGACCACATGATGATGTGAGAGAGTGAGGCTCTGAACCCTGGGTTACCTTTTGCCCACCCCAGCCCCTACTACCTTGAACTGCCAAATCAGTTGATAAATCCTTTTGTATAAATTTAGTTTCTAGAATTTCTCCCAACTCTGATCCTCTCCCCCATCCCCCAAATACTGTCTTGGTTGAGAACTTTATCATCCCTTCCTGGACTGTTACAGTAACTCCTAAATAGTCCCTGGTCACCCTTTTTCTTCTTGCCACTCTGTTGGGACTCACCAGGCAAGGCCAAATTGCCTGCTCCCCTCCAAAGAATGAGAAGCAGACCCAGATCTGCTCCAGAGTCTTCCATGTGTTTGGATTGTAGTTATTAAATTCCATGTCCACTAAAAGGAATGAAGGCTTCTTGGAGAAGTGCCTAATTCCATGTCTGGGTTAAGAAAGATATATGATGAGCCTGGGATATCTTGTTATACCAGATAGCAAGGATGCTGTCAAAGACTACCAGGTCCTGTCACAAAACCTCTAAACCACTAACGAGGCTCCCATTGGCCAAAACCAGGAAAATCTGAGCATCAATAAGGATAATTGCAATATTGAATTACATCATTTAAACTCATGCATTTATAATGATACCAGAAACAAAACCATGAAAACACAAACCTTTATTGATCTCATTGGAAGATGCTGATAAACCAACACAGTATTTTGAAAAAATAATAGATAAGTAGAAAGAATTAAGTCCCTGGTTGACCTTATTTTGCCTTTATGAAATACACACCGGGTGACCAAATATTAAATGATGGGATGACTGACTGTCTCCATACAAGTATTTCAGCAAATAAATGAAGATGGCACAGCAGAAATAGAATATTACCAGATTGCATGACCTAATAAGGTAGTAAACCTTGGCACTGACCATCAGTGGCTGTCAACATCAAGTAGTAGGAAACAACCAGATACTATATATATCTCCTGATGGAAGAACACACCATCCTCTATAAAATAGTGTTGCCACATTGAAAGGAATCTGCATCCGATCAAGCCTCCACATCCAGCAATCAAGTTATAGGAAAGACAGAGGACCAAGGAAGATGTTAAATAACACCACAAGAATAAAGCCAGCAAACTCCAGGCTATAAAAAGCTCTACAGGACAAACAACCTGTTTTTTTTAACAAATAAATTGCAAGGAAAAAAGATCAAGAATCAGAGAAAGATTGGGAGGGCAGGATATATAGACTAAAAAGAAACTTAAGAGGTATAGCAATTATGGACCTTTATGGATCCTGAATCAAACCTAAAGTCTAAATATCAATAATCACATTTATGAGACAATTATGAATTTAATCATTGATTAGATATTTGATGATATTAAGGTATTACTATTTTCAGCATGATGTAGCCCTTAGGTTTTCAACTGAATTCCTTATCTTTTAGAAATACATACAGTTATATTTAGATAAGGAAGGCTGTGATGCCTAGGGTTTACTTCAAAATAATGTGGGGGGTGGGGGGATAATAGGTGGGGTTATTAGAGAAAAAATTATTATGAATTAATTCTTGAAACTGAGCAAAGGGTACATAGGGGTTCATTGTACTATTACCTCCCACTTTGTAAATGGTTAAATTTTTCTATTATAAAAACAAATTTGTAAAAAAAATCTTTTAGAACTCCCCATTTCTTACAGAAACAAGCCCAAACTCCTTAGCAAGTGGCTTAAGATCTTAAGTAGATGCAGAACAAAAGAAAGACAATGCAAGTAATTATGATGTAGAGGCTGGAGAAGTGTATGGGTCATTCTTATTTGGGAAACCTTCCCCAAGTCAGAAACACCTGACACACACACCTTCAAGCCTTTGTCCAAGCCAGTCCTCATTCTGCAGCATCATATGCCTCTGTTCTCTGCCACCAAAGCTCTCTTCATCCTGCAAGCTCAAATTTCAAGAAGTGGTTTGCATGTGTGAGCCCCAGCAGACTTCCGGCCTTTGGATCCTGCCTGAGTTTCATGTCCCCTGTTCCCATGTGTGTATGAGTGCACACGCCATGGGTGCTCAGTACTTGTTAAACTGGACTGAGGTAATTGAGGCTCAAGGATGTGGCCCCTGAGGTCTCCCAGCTCCTCAGTGGCTGAACTTGGACTAAAAATCTCATGTGCATAGGAATGTAAGTCCCAATTTCAAAGTTTCCCAAACCCCTTCAGCATAGTGCCCACACTCCTCCCCTTGAGGGTTAAGGTTTAAGATGCATGATCTCTGAGGAAAATAACACATTAGCTTTGAGTAGCTGAAGTTATTTCTCTATGGCCATTCCCTGACAGGTAGAAACATAGAGCCTTAGGGAGGTGGTCTAAGGACAAAAACGCTTTTAATACTGGAAAGTGGCCTGGAAGCTGGAACCCCCACCACGATCAGGAGTTGCAATGTGAGAGGTGCTGTGAATGCACTGGACTCCCGAAGGACCCCAGAGAAGCAAGAAAAGGAGAGAAGATCCCTGTGCCCTCCTTCACGTGGTCGCACATCAGCATGTGAAATCTGAAAAGGAACTATAATCGCTTCCAGACAAGCTTGCTGTCTTAGAATAATATTTCACTCAAGATAAATGAATCCAGTAAAGATCGTCTTTTAAAGGATCCACAGGTAGAGAGAACTTAAAAGGAGGTGTGCCCTCCTGGATAGAAAGGAAAACCTTCTCCTGTCCTGTCAGTTACCCAGCAGTCTGGGCTGCCAGTAGGTGAAGTCCTGTCCCCAAACATTACTGTCCCCAAACTGCTGCAAACTGCTTGCTCCCCTTGAACTATGTCAACCTGCCATGTTTGGGATAAATGTGGACTAGCTATTGTCTTAGTTTCCCAGGGTTGTCATAAAAATTACCACAAACTTGGATGTCTTAAAACAACAGAAATTTATTCTCTCACTGTTCCAGAAGCTAGAAATTTGAAATCAAGGTTTCAGTAGGTCCATGTTCCCTGGGAAGCAAAAGCCTGGAGTGGAGCATCCTTCCTTGCTTATTCCAACTTCTGGTAGCCCCAGGCATTCCTCGGCTTGCGGAAGTATTAACTTGAATCTCTACTCCATCTTCAAGTGGACTTCCTCCCCTGAGTCTGTCTTTATCCAGATTCCCTTCTTATAAGGACACCAGTCATACAGCCACATGGGATCAGGACCCATCCTCGGTCAGTATGACCTCATTAACTTGATGACATCTTCCAAGACCAGATTTCTCTATAAGGTCACTTACAAAGGCACTAGAGGTTAGGACTTCAACATATCTTTTTTGTAGGGACACAACCCAAACCAGTTATTTTCCCATCTAAACCACATTCATGGAAGACCTTCCTCACCACGGATAAAAGAAAGTTAATAATGTAATCAATTATAAGTTACTTTTTTATTCAAGATAGCAGCTACTCTCATCCCAAGTGTTCCTTATTTGCTTACTTGTTTATTTTTGTAGTTATTACCAGTCTCAACCAACCTTCTACCACGGTGATAGAAGGCTGGTTGAGAGGGTTTAAGCTAGGTGTCTCTCAGCCAGAGTGCAGTGGGCACATAGTGTGTGGAGACAATATCCTTGGTCCCTGAACACTAAATAACAGTGGGACCCTACAGGCATTGTGACAAGCAAGATCAAAGAAAACAGAGGAAAAAAGATGAAAGGGGGCAAAGGAGGAGAAGAGAAATGCCTTCATTTATTTCTAAACTTCTCAGACTCATTGAAAACCAACAGTCTAAATTAGTGGGATTTTCAGTGGACCCGCTTAGAGCCCCACACAGAATGGGTTGCACTAAGCAAGAGCGGTTCTGATTTCTCAGCCAGCCTGCCAGCTGTGTGCAGTCTCTAGATGCTTCAGGGACATTCTGATTTGGACATGGCTCATAGCATATGTACAGCTTGGAAGGCATGTGGCAAATTTTAAGGGCACTGTTTCACTTCTCCTTTGCCATGTTTAATGCTACATTGTTTTCAACACTGTAGATGAGGTAGAGTCAGAAAGAGAATCGAAAAGGTTGCAGAAGGCAAAAATAGCCTCTGCTCTTTCTCCGTGTAGTTAGTTCCTTGCTAAGAGGATGTGGTACCTTCCCTCTGCGCACAGGGAAGCAGTGAGCCACTCCCATAAAAAGTATCTTTTCAGTTTTTCAAATTAAATTTATTGGGATAACATTGACTAGTGACATTTATAAGTTTCAGGTGTACAACTATTATTAGGTGTGGGACGTAGGGGGTCACAGGAATCTTTTCATGGAAAAATGTAGAAATCATAACATTCTAGAACAGTGGATTTCTGTTTGGCTGCGTGTATGTGTGTGATGTGTATATACAGGGAGGTTGCAAAAGTAGGTTTAAATTTGTGAGTATGTGAAACAAACTTTATTCTCATATTATTATTTATTAATTATTATCTATTTGTGTTACAACTCTAAACCTACTTTTGCCCACCCCTGTATGGATATTTGTGGGTGGGATATGTGTTTCTTTTCATTCTCACCTGCAACCTTCCTTCTAAAATAATTAGAAGGATTTAAAAAAGGGGAGACCAGTGGCTCTAGAAAGAATGTCTTTTTCAGGGAGAACTAATATTCAGTGGAGTCATACATTTTCTAAAATATCTAAAATTCATCCCTCCCTTCCCATCAACAAAGCAGTGTATTGTATACATTTCACAGCTATAATCATATACACCTATGTCTTCTGATTAGTAAGTAGGATGTTTATTAGGTGGGGACATGGATATTTATTTGATTCTGTAGCTATATATTTAATACTTTTTGGAATCATAGCTTCCCTTATAAGATAGAGTGAAAAGCAACATTTGAAATACTTTCCCCTGGAAAAATATAATTTCGCTTTTTAGGAGATTTAATTTCTTAGATAGCTGTTCTTATGAAAGCAAGAGAAATGTCCCAAGAAAAGTGAGAGGTCTACTATCTAAAGCTTTTATTGATTTGGGTTATTCTTAAAGGAATAAAAATATTTTAAGCTCTAATACTAAAATCAAAGTTGCTTAATGAGAACTGAGTTCATGCTGAGATAAAATGTTACAAAGCAAGAGAACAGACTCATTATATTTTTAAAATCCCAGGGAGAGCCATTGTTTTGCCAAAGCAATGTGGTAAGACAGCCTGGGACCCAACATCAGTGCCCAGGAGACCAGGAGTAAAAAGCTTTAGAAGCTTTGAATTTTTTTCTGACACAATTAAGATGAAAGGAGTTAATCAGGAAATCTGAGGTTATATAAGGGTGAGCAGGTCAACCAGCTCATATATCTGGTTTGGGGCACATGCTTGCAATGACCAAACTTTTCCATGGAAGATTGTACTTTATGATAATTCTTCCAGAATGAAAGAAGTGACAAGAAACATTAAAGTTTGAAAAGTGATCGCTACCACCACCGACATCTGAGAACATCCCGGCCTCTCTAGAGACATCTGACTGAGGGAAGCAGAGGAGCCAGCTGGGGCTTGAACCCTGAAGGGACGGGCAGGAGGAGGAAGGAAAGTGGGTCATGTTTGGTGAAGCAGCTTGTCTGTCTTGGCAAGTCAGCTGGCCAATTTGGAGGCTGCCACCTCTACCATGGCTGGCCTGGCCACCTCAAGACCCCTCTCCAAAGGTGGCATGGCTGCTGCTTGAGACTTTACATGGCACTGGAGGCAGAAAACTAGACATAGATCTGGACTATATCCTCTGAAGCTTGAATGCTCAATACCCACAATAAATTCTTCTCAAAATTAGTGGGAAGAGACTATTTAAGCAAGAACCGCTCAGGAGAAAAAAAAAACCCAAAAGGCTTCTGAGATGGTGTGTGAAGGGACAGAAGTTCTAGGGGAATGATCCAACTTCATCTTGACTTGATGGGGTTGGGTTTCTAGGAAGGCACAGAAAATTTGAACTGGAGAGACAAAGTTCATTGACATGTACCAGTGGATACCTCATTAAGCCTTTGCTAGTCAAAGTGACATCATTTATCTTCTTCCTTAAGCACTGCCTGCTCTGGCCAAACTTCACTGACAGCTTGGATTGGAAAGGGCACCTATGTTCTTTGCACAGCACTTGCTGCGAGGTTTTTAACAACCAAGATTTTCCCTGTGTTTGACTCACAAATCCTGTAGCGGCAACCTTGCTGCAAACTCAGTGGTTCTACTTGTGCACTTTCTTTTCACTTGCGACACTCATGGCCCATTCTGGCACGTTGTTCAGAAAACACGAACACGCCCCACCACACCTGCAGGAGAGCAATTTCCGCTGGTTGTGATGACAACGAATAAATGACAGGCACCAAGCACCCATCTGTGATGGGAACGTAGGTGCTCATAACCTGGACCCCTGAATAGGAGAATTATAGTGTGCGTGCATTTTCTTCATTTTATTTTTATAAAAATATACTTTTCTTAGCATCAGACCTAAACAACACTTGATTTTTCTTTTTGATGAGGAATTTGGCAGAACATAGGCAATACCAGGAGCTCAGTAAATTCAGGAAAACTGATTAACGGTTAGATCAAAATTCATCTAAGACTTTAGGTTTAAGCCCTGGTGAATAAAGTATCCTTCTAAAAGCATTAGCTATTTGGCTTTAACTGGGACACTGGATTAATTCAGTCTGTGTTTCCTTGCTACAAAGTATCCTTTCAAGGTATAAATTCAATGTATGGTATGGAAAATGGATACAATATACATGAGCTTGTCTGGATTTAATGGGAAGATGAATTCAATATTCTGGTAAATAAAACATTCCAAATAACTATGCTTTCTCTATATAATGTAGGTTGCCACTTTTCAAAAATGGAAAAGAAACTCAACATATTTAAAACCATATTAAACATTCACAGTAAAGTCACTGATAAGCTCCATGCTTCCATTTGTCATCTATTAAATAAGAGTATTAAATCAGATGAGCTTTAGTATCAGCTCTTTATGATCTAAAACAGATTCTTAACCTGAGGTCAACCAAAACATAGATGACCCATTAATGGGCACCAGGAAGTCTACAAAACACCTAAGATTAGATCCAATATTGCATGTGTGTACTTATGTGCCTTTTTTGCTTGGGACAACCACAGATTGTATCTGATACTTGAGCCCTGGGTTCCCAGTAAGGTTAAGAACATCTCATGTTCATTCTGCTATGAATTTGACCTTTAAGTGATTTATCCTTTCTTTGAAAATTCTTAGGCTCCTCTGGATAGTCTGGCACTTGCGGACGGCCTTCCACTAACAGTAGTGCTGGCTCAAGCTTATTCAGGCCATAGCTTTCGACCTACAGGTTTCTCCCGCAAAGAGCAAAGGTGAAGCATGTCCTTTCGAGTTACGGATAGGACATCGGAAGGGGAAATGGCTTAGGGGTGTGTCACCGAGGCGGTCACTGAGAGAGAGCCTTGGGAGTCAGTCATGGGTATGTTTCCGTCCGCGCCCGGCGTTCTTACCATTATTATCTGTTATGTAGAACTCCATAAAAGCTACATTTTAAGGCACACAGCTCAGTATTTTGGAAGTCCCCTTTGTTAGTTAAGACCTTCAAACTCTAAGCCCCCCAAAAACCTGAACCAAAATTAATCAGACTAGTGGCAAGTATGAATTTCAATTTTAAAATGGAAAATACTACCCCGAGCATACATTTTTCAGGCTCTTGTTCCTTAAATTCTAACAACAGCCTTTGAATAGTAGCTCGTGGTTTCCACAGAGCTTTCAGGTACAAAATGACCCTCAGTCCTCACACACTATTGGCAGTCAGCTAGTACCTCCATTATGTCGATGGAGAAAATCAAGACTGCTAGAAGGAAGGGCACATGTCCAAAACCACAGACAAACGGGCAGGGCCAGAACTCAGTGCTGATCCCAGCTTTGCACCTCTTCATTTTACCACAGTTGTCTCTGCAATGTTCTTAGGGCCTTGGGCAGGTGAGGGGGGAAGGGTGCATGGGTTGGGAAATACTTCCATGTTGTCTGGCAAGACCATTTTCTTGGACTCATGCAGTGAAGAGGATGCTGTATGCAAAAGAAATTCTATGGTAAGATAACAGTGCATTTCCTGGAATCTGGATTTAAAGGACAAATATACCTCTGACCAACTCAGACTGGAAATCCTCCAGATTTCTGTAGGAAATCTACTGAAACTGACATCCTCCGTGCTTCTAAATGCAGCCCACAACTTTTCACAAAAGAAAAAAACACTGTAGACTTCCATGTTTTTCCTTTCCAGAAGAATACATAGCCTATTGCAAAGCAGGGAAACTAAAAGAGAGATTTAGGACAAGAAAGGCTATTGTTGCTTCCTATGTCTTACTGGCTTTTTGCAAATTCCATAGGAACTGAAACCCAATAATTATCCTATTATCTTTTGCCAACGTTAAACCTTTTTCCCAAGCAGTTCTACGACATTAAGTAGCTGGCAGAGATATTTATATGATCAGGCTGTGCTGATTATATAAAGTACATTATAATGCACTGGAAGATGTATGATTTATGGATTTTGATTTTCAGTTCTAAGAGATTTACCACTGGGCATAGATGTATAAAATAATAGAGAGTGTTTCGCCAGTAAAAAGGGAAAAAAAAACACCGCTCAAGTTCAGCTAGCCTGATTCTATCACCACAGTAGTAGAGGAGCAGCTCAGAGAAGTTCTCATTCCATAGCTGCAGAGCACTTGGGTTTGGGGCCTATGACCTGCTTTTAAATTCCAATTCGGCCATTTAGCAGACGAGAGAAAGGAACCAGCATTAAATCTAATAAGGTGCCAGTCATGTGTTAGGCACTTTGCAGACACGTTCTTATCCGACTCTACAGCAGCCCTGGGAGGCTGGTACTACTGATTTCTAATTCCAAATGAGGACACAGGCTTAAGGACGTCTAATAATTTATCCAAATCCACAGAGCTAGTGGCATCCAAATTTGAACCCAGAGCTCTCTACCATTAAACCCATGCTCTTTCTATTATTCCTGGCTTCTTTTCTGGGCTTCAGGTTTTCCATATGTAAATTGCGATCATTGTACATATCTTTTAGGATTGTTGGATTATAAAAGATTAATATACCCAGAATATATACAGGAGGTCTTCGATAAACAGCATTTCTCTTCCTACCCTTTGTTCTGCTTCGTAAAGCAGCTGCAGTCCCATTGCTGGGGGGGAGTTGAGGCAAGATGACAGCCAAGCTGCACCCTGACAGGTCTACAGGATTTCTGAGGGGCCTCTGTCAAGGCGGGCAGGGATCACAGAGCACTGCCCGGGCCTGGTGCATGGCGGGAAAGGTGGACAGGACTTCACAAGTATTGACAGAAAGTGGCAGTATTTCCTTGCCTGTAAATGACAACCTACTTGCTGCTAGTAAGGAAGAACTCCCAGTCTCCAAAATAATAATTAATTATGTATGTATGTGTATGCATTTGACTTTGCTCCCTATCTGAAGCTCCTGGAGCCCTCTGCTTACAGATAATGAACTATCAAATAATAATGAACTATGGTATCTAAACTGAAGTTCCAGGGAGAATGGAAAACATCCAGATAAGCTGGAGTGGTTGAAAAAGGTGGTGACTCAGTCTTAGAAAGATATTCTTATATTTTCATTCAACAAATATTGACTCAGCACCTTCTTTGAAGTGGGGATATAGAAAGGTGATTGAGGCATAGACTTCATCTTGCATGCACTCAAGGTCTGGTGGGAGATCAGATTTGCGAAATGATACTATAACACAGCCTGGTGGGCTCCATGTTTGAGGTATGAATGGAGTAGAGTGGAAACCTAAAGCAGTCAGGGTAACTATTTTGCCCGATGAAGAAGTGATACTTGAGTTAGTTTTTAAAAGATAAATAGGAAGTTGCCATGCAAAGAGAAGGCGGAGAGGGAGGCCGTCCTAGGACCGTGCATGGGCCAAGGCCCAACGTCCCCAACAGGGGATTGTGAGGAATCCATCCGGCGTGGCCATAAGACAATGAGACTGGATACCAGGCTTGGGGCCAGGGTGAAATGTCTGGGCTCCGGATTATGACAGTCAGTGGGCTCAGGTCCTGGCCCTCCCACTTCTAGAATGTGACTCTGAACAACTTAGTCACCATCACAGAGGGTTATTGTGAGCATTAAATCAAAATAGCCCTCAGTTCAGTCCCAGCAATAGTAGTACACAATAAAAGTCAACTCTGAGCAGTATTGCTGAGTGGCAGCAATAATCAATTTTATAATAAAGTCATTAACTAAGAACATGAATAGGGTTCACCTTAGGCTTCTCAAGCGTAATTTTTAAGGAAGAAGATCTCGAACAGGGCCAGCCGATAAAACTTACTGTGACGATACAAGCGTTCTCTATTTGCACCATCCTATTCAGTAGCCATTAGCTGCCTCTGGCTATGGAGAATTTGAAATGTGACTAATTCAGCTGGGAAACTGCTATTTTAATTTTATTGAATTTAAATGGCTCCTGGCTACTCTATTTGACACTGTAGGGTCACAGAATCATAAAATGCTTAACTTATTAGAGAACTCAGAGGCTGATGTAAACTTTCCTCATTCTTCCCCACCACTGCTATTTTACAAATGAGGAAACAGAGGCTCAGAGAGAGAGATTGACTTGCCCAGGGTCACACAATTAGTTAATGACAGACCTAACGCTAGAACCCAGCAGGTCGTCTGACTCTGTGGGCAAGGTTCTTATTATCCTGCAGTCTGATTGGATTATCCTTTCCACGTTACAAAGTTCCCAATGCCCAAGCATCATGGGTCCCTATTGGCCACCTCTCCTTTCCCCACCATGCTCATTTCTGCTCCTTTAGTTTCTCACACACAGGCGGCATCCAGTAGGTCCCCAAGAACCCACAACTCACTGACAGGTACTTCAGTTCCTAGTTTTCACAACTGCAAATGGGAACATTACGTATTGGCAGCAGCTCATTCAGCACAAAATGCCCAGCACCATTGTCTTCATAACTAGTACTCTTTGTTGTGTTACACTATTATTATTTTTTGTTACTTTGCCTGGGTGTTAAACCAAAGCATCCACAAATGTATGACCCTTGTTAAACTGTTTGCAAACCGCGAGCCCAAATTCCGTTTCATTGGAATTTTGAGGTGATCAAATCACTTAACAGAGTTATGGGTTAAGGAGGGGTAATCAGGTGCAGACCCAAGTCTTTGCAACAACCGGTGTAGTCAGTTATCCTTGAACTCAGAGGCAGATACGCTGAGGGGACTTTGTGATACCTAGTCTACAAATGTAGCTTTTCCCTTCTGCAGAGAGCAGCTTTCACCTTTATCTGCAGCACACCCGGTTTAGGAATGGCATGTGGTATCAGGGGGCTGAGCTGCGGATTTGCTGACTCACGCTCCTCCTTCCCGAGCCGAGGCTGTGGGCGTGGCAGTAGCAGGAAGGTGCAAACAGGTCGTTTAGCATTTAGTCACACAGTGCTCTTCTATGAAGTGCAGGAGGTACTTAACTCTTGTCCTCCGCAGCACTTGTCACTGCCGCCTGCATAAAGGACAGCATCACAGCCTTGAACGGGCTCTTAAGCTGGCTCTGCATGACCCTGAGGTCACATGGATCTCTCACACACACACACTGTCCTCTGCGGTCCCTAGAACCTTTCAGCAGGCCCTCCTTTCAGCCTGGACTGTGCTTTTCATAATCAGCGTAGCTAACTCTTACTCATTCTCCAGGTCACCTAGAAATGTTAGTCCCTCTGATAAGCATTCCCCAAACCTACTCTCAAAGAATAAATCAGCTCCTTTAACATCCTACCAAAAAAAAAAGAACAGAAAAAATACCCTGCAAATTATACACATACACACACAGTAGGTCTCATTGCATCCTTCCTTGATGTTTTCATTATGACTCTTGTCATAACGCTTGAAAATACCTTATTTTTATCATTGTGTTTAATACCTATCTCCTTAGATCAGTGATTTTTTTAACCCATATGCCACAAGAATTTTTAAAACTTGTAAGACCTGACCGTTTTGCCAGGGGCACTGACCTCTTTTCCCTTAGATTTGCATATAGAAAAATGACAACAGCCAATACAACAATAGCCATCCTGTGTGAATGAATCAATTTTATGCCTACTTTTTTGCGAGACTGGCAAAAAAATATATTTTTCATGTGCCTCATAATTTTAGTAATTAGTTTATATGTGCCATGAGATGAAAAAGGTTGAAAACTACTGCCTGAGATTACAGATTCTATGAGGGTAGGGATTATGTCTGCTTTATTTATCCTTTTCCTAGGATCTAGTCCCGTTCCAGACACTTAGAGCTTAGAAAATACCTGCTGAATTCACAAATAAATAAAAACTGCATCATCAGTAGGAACTAGCTCATTTAGCAACAAAGCACAAAGAGTAATTTTTGTTGAGTGAATGAATGAATGAGTGAATGACCTGTCCCCCTGAGTCTCCAGGTTAATTTCCATTTCTCTGGAAAGTTTAGGGGTAGTGCTGCCTACAGGCCATTTAGGGCCTAGAGAGGGAGGAGCTAGTGGCACACAACTACAGCAGCGTGATGAGTGAGCTTGTGTTTGCCTTGTAAATATGACTCCGAAAAACACTAATATTGAATATTTAGGCAAAATAAGCTTCTACTCACCCATCTTGCTGGACAAGTATGGGGGTCAAGAAAA